>CM065592.1:27845808-28034816 GCA_033119425.1 Bufotes viridis
TAATCACTGTATTATTGCTGTTATTGCAGTGTTTTTATTTGTTAGAAGTTTGTTCCTGTTATCTCCCTGCAGCCAAGACCTTCTTCCAGTGCCTGTAAGCCATTGTAGGTTAGGTAATAGTACTGTAACCCTGGCACAAATAATCATCTTTTTAATATTACAAGGATTCAGTCTGGAAATAAACCTCATCATGCTTCATACATGCCTTTGAGTTGCGTTGAAGCTGTCTAATAGATAGTTAAGGAGTCGGTCTCATCGGTCGATGCCGACCACCGTAGTAAATCCAAAGAGTATGGGGGATGTAGCTCAGTGGTAGAGCGCATGCTTTGCTTGTATGAGGTCCCGGGTTCACTCCATGTTTAAAAAAATAAATGCTCATCAAATGACAGAGTGAAGTTGTTAAACACCAATCAGATCTGCAATCATGATAATGGCAAACGATTCAATAGATTGCCTCACAGCCGCCATGCAGTGGAAAAGAAAAATGAAGCAATGTTGCAAAAGGTCTTAATTTAAATGATTCTCTCATTTACATCTAGAGATCTATGTCTCTAAATGGACGGACAGCTCACAAACAGTAGTTATATGCTGAAGACACAGCAGTCCATCTAATCTTGTAGTGCTCATATTTATATTTTATTTTGAATAGAAGTAAGAATTTGGAAAGGAATATCATGAAGTAAAAAGTAAAGCTGTTCAGTAGAATATGTTGGCACAAAATTATCAATAGGGTTACTTCCAGAACTTTGGCAAGTCTTAAAATTGAATAGAGGCCAAGGGTGTGTAGCTCAGTGGTAGAGCGCATGCTTTGTATGTATGAGGCCCTGGGTTCAATCCCTGGCATCTCCAATTTTTGTAGAACAAATTATTTACACATCAGTCACATCACGTTTTTCTCTCAAGGGTCCTCTACAAAACAATTTCCGCCGTATTGGGTTTTTATAAACAACATATCACCATTCAAAATCCATGGTTTTTTATCCAGGTTATCACTGCCCGTTGAAGGTTGTTTTCACATGTGTTGCGTTTGGTGCACCAAAATCAATCTGAAGCCCATGACTTAAACTTTGTGCTGAGTAAGCAGATGATCTTGCTAAAGTTATAAATGGACTTTAAGCTCCTTTAATGTTTAATCTTTCAACTGGTGCTTCTTCTTCTTCTAGATAGCTCAGAGAAGATTTCTTCTTCTTACTAAAGAGGAATGTACCTGGAGAAGGACACTAACGTTACCAATTGGAGTATGCCATGGGTTGGTGGACAAGTTGCGGTTTTCCCAATATGAAGATGGATTATTATTTTAAACTTGCATACTGTTCCCTACTGTGGTTGTTTACATTCCTTAGTACCTTTAGCCGCAGGATATAGACTAAAATAATAAGTGTTTACTCCTAGTTTTCATTTTCTCAGTTATATCTTTGCATGCTCTCTCTTTTGTCATTCAGGTCTCAGTATCTATTGCCGAATTATTTACTGTCAGTTCTAAAGATTTCAGATGGGAAGTGTCATGTCCCATGTCTTATGGTTCTAATCACTGTCTTATTGCTGTTATTTCAGTGTTTTATTTGTTAGAAGTTTGTTCCTGTTATCTCCCTGCAGCCAAGACCTTCTTCCAGGGCCTGTAAGCTATTGTAGGTTAGGTAATAGTACTGTAACCCTGGCACAAATAATCATCTTTTTAATAGAGATGAGCGAACACCTGGAAGTTCGGGTTCGGGAAGTTCGGCCGAACTTACCGAAAATGTTCGGGTTCGGGATCCAAACTCGACCCAAACTTTATCCCGAACCCGAACCCCATTGAAGTCAATGGGGACCCGAACTTTAAGGCACTAAAAAGGCTGTAAAATAGTCCAGGAAAGGGCTAGAAGGCTGCAAAAGGCAGCAAATTTGTAGGTAAATCCACTGCAAACAAATGTAGATAGGGAAATGAATTAAAATAAAATAAATAAAAATTTACCAATATCAATTGGAGAGAGGTCCCACAGCAAGGAATCATGCGTCATATCACCCACCACTGGAGATGGCCACTTTCAGTTATTTAGGCCAGGCACCCAGACAGAGGAGAGAGGTCCCACAGCAAGGAATCATGTGTCAAATCACCCACCACTAGAGAAGGCCACTTTCAGTTATTTCAGACCCAGCACCCAGACAGAGGAGAGAGGTCCCACAGCAAGGAATCATGCGTCATATCACCTACCACTAGAGATGGCCCGAACTATCCGCCGGCGAACAGTTCCCGGCGAACATAGCTTGTTAGCGTTCGCCGCAGCGGGCTAAAACATACGATGTCCGGTCCGCCCCCTATACATCATCATTGAGCAAACTTTGACCCTGTACCTCACAGTCAGCAGACACATTCCAGCCAATCAGCAGCATACCCTCCCTCCCAGACCCTCCCATCTCCTGAACAGCATCCATTTTAGATTCATTCGGAATTTGCAGTCTTAGTGAGAGGAGGGAGAGTGTAGCTGCTGCTGATTTAATAGGGAAATCGATAGCTAGGCTAGTGAATTCAGTGTCCACTCCAGTCCTGAAAGACTCATCTGATCTCTGCTGTAAGGACAGCGTCCTGACAGCACCCCAAAAAGCCCTTTTTAGGGCTGCAACATTAGTCTGCTTTTTTTTTCTCCATATACATATTGCAGTTGCCTGGCCTGCCTGTGTGTGAGGAGCTGCAGGCCCACAGACTGTAGTGTGCCCACTGCCAGTGACCACCCCTGTCACCCCGTGTGGCACAGGACTTTGCATCAAAAAAAGGCATTTCATTTTTACACTTTAATCTAAGGTTAGTTGCCTGCCAGTGTGTGTCAGGCTGACTTCCACTGACTGTAGTGTGCCCACTGCCAGTGCCCACCACTCATACCAGCTGGCACAGGACTTTGCATAAAAAAGGCATTTAATTTTTACACTTTAGTGTAATTTCAGCTGCTTGCCTGCTGCTAGTGTGTGTCAGGCCGACATCCACTGACTGTAGTGTGCCCACTGCCAGTGCCCAACCCTGTCATCCCGTGTGGCACAGGACTTTGCATCAAAAAAAGGCATTTCATTTTTACACTTTAGTAGCAGGCAAGCAACTGAAATACACTACAGCGTGATTAAATGCCTTGATGCAAAGTCCTGTGTCACTATGGAGGATGGCACTGGCAGTGGCCACACTACAGTCGAGAGTCGGCTCCGACAACACTGGCAGCAGGCACTGAAATTACACTAAAGTGTGGAGCTAATGCTCTTTGATGCAAGTCGCGCCACACGGGATGACAGGGTGGCACTGGCAGTGGGCACACTACAGTCAGTGGAAGTCGGCCCGACACACACTAGCAGCAGGCAAGCAACCAAAATTACACCAGTGCGTCAGGCCGACTTCCACTGACTGTAGTGTGCCCACTGCCAGTGCCCACCCCTGTCATCCCGTAGGCACCGGACTTTGCATCAAAAAGGCATTTAATTTTTACACTTTAGTGTAATTTCAGTTGCTTGCCTGCTGCCAGTGTGTGTCAGGCCGACTTCCACTGACTGTAGTGTGGCCACTGCCAGTGCCCACCCCTGTCATCCCATGTGGCACAGGACTTTGCATCAAAAAAGGCATTTAATTTTTACACTTTAGTGTAATTTCAGTTGCTTGCCTGCTGCCAGTGTGTGTCAGGCCGACTTCCACTGACTGTAGTGTGCCCACTGCCAGTGCCCACCCCTGTCATCCCGTGTGGCATAGGACTTTGCATCAAAAAAGGCATTTAATTTTTACACTTTAGTGTAATTTCAGTTGCTTGCCTGCTGCTAGTGTGTGTCAGGCCGACTTCCACTGACTGTAGTGTGCCCATGCCAGTGCCAACCACTGATACCGGGTGGCACAGTAGCTTGCCGATAAATAAGGCATTTAATTTTTAGACAGTAGTCTAAATTCAGTTGCTTGCCTGCTGCCAGTGTGTGTCAGGCCCACTTCCACTGACTGTAGTGTGCCCACTGCCAGTGCCAACCACTGATACCGGTGGCACAGTAGCTTGCCGATAAATAAGGCATTTAATTTTTAGACAGTAGTCTAAATTCAGTTGCTTGCCTGCTGCCAGTGTGTGTCAGGCCCACTTCCACTGACTGTAGTGTGCCCACTGCCAGTGCCAACCACTGATACCGGGTGGCACAGTAGCTTGCCGATAAATAAGGCATTTAATTTTTGGACAGTAGTCTAAATTCAGTTGCTTGCCTGCTGCCAGTGTGTGTCAGGCCCACTTCCACTGACTGTAGTGTGCCCACTGCCAGTGCCAACCACTGATACCGGGTGGCACAGTAGCTTGCCGATAAATAAGGCCTTTAACTTTTAGACAGTAGTCTAAATTCAGTTGCTTTCCTGCTGCCAGTGTGTGTCAGGCCCATTTCCACTGACTGTAGTGTGCCCACTGCCAGTGCCAACCACTGATACCGGGTGGCACAGTAGCTTGCCGATAAATAAGGCATTTAATATTTAGACAGCAGTCTAAATTCAGTTGCTTGCCTGCTGCCAGTGTGTGTCAGGCCCACTTCCACAGACTGTAGTGTGCCCACTGCCAGTACCAACCACTGATACCGGGTGGCACAGTAGCTTGCCGATAAATAAGGCATTACATTTTTAGACAGTAGTCTAAATTCAGTTGCTTGCCTGCTGCCAGTGTGTGTCAGGCCCACTTCCACTGACTGTAGTGTGCCCACTGCCAGTGCCAACCACTGATACCGGGTGGCACAGTAGCTTGACGATAAATAAGGCATTTAATTTTTACACATTAGTCTAATTTCAGTTGCTTGCCTGCTGCCAGTGTGTGTCAGGCCCACTTCCACAGACTGTAGTGTGCCCACTGCCAGTGCCCACCACTGATACCGGGTGGCACAGTACCTAGCACACGTAGTACCACTTATCTAAAAAAAAAATGACAGGCAGAGGCAGGCCACCCCGCAGAGACCGTCGTGGTCGTGGTGCTGTGATTTCCACTGTCTCTGGAATAATGCCTAGTGTTCAGAGGCCACGTACCCTGAACTCGAAAAATTCTGAGGACATAGTTGACTGGCTTAGACAGGACACCCAATCTTCAACAGCTTCCGCTAAGAACCTTGACGCACCATCCTCCTCCAGCTCAGCTTCGGTCACCTGCTCTCAAGTTACCACGCACCTGCCCGCCGCCACCACCACCACTACCACCACAGCCACCACACTTGATCCGTCAGAGGAGTTTTTTACACATCAGTTGGATGCAATTAATGATGCGCAACCATTATTGCCAGATGATGTAGATTACAGGGATATGTCTCAGTCAGGCAGGATTACACACATGGACGTACAGTGTGATGATGATGATGATGATGATGTTGTACCCGCTGCTACTTCCTTTGCTGGGGTGTCAGATACAAGTGAAGCGGTTGATGATGACGATGTGTCCACGGATGCCACGTGGGTGCCTGCTCGAAGAGAAGAAGAGGGGGAAAGTTCAGAAGGGGAGACAGAGAGAATGAGGAGACGAGTTGGAAGCAGGGGGAGGTCGTCGCAAGGAGTTAGTGGCACAGTCAGACAGCATGTATCGGCACCTGGGGTCAGCCAGACAGCACGCCAGTCAACGCATGCTGTTGCCACCACCAGAATGCCGTCATTGCAAAGCTCAGCAGTGTGGCATTTTTTTTGTGTCTGCCTCTGATAACAGCAATGCCATTTGCAACCTGTGCCAAAAGAAACTGAGTCGTGGGAAGTCCAACACCCACCTTGGTACAACTGCTTTGCGACGGCACATGATCTCACATCAAAAACACCTATGGGATCAACACATGAGTACAAGCAGCACACAAACTCAAAGCCACCATGCTCCTCCTGGTCCAGCATCTTCAGCCACGTCAACCACTGCTGTCCTCCCTGCCCCCTCTCAACCACCCGCCACTCCTCCTCTCACCTTCAGCAGTTCCTGCTCATCTGCCCACAGTCAGGTGTCTGTCAAGGACATGTTTGAGCGTAAAAAGCCAATGTCACAGAATCACCCCCTTGCCCGGCGACTGACAGCTGGCTTGACGGAATTCTTAGCCCGCCAGCTTTTACCATACCAGCTGGTGGAGTCTGAGGCCTTCAAAAAATTTGTCGCTATTGGGACACCACAGTGGAAGGTACCCGGACAAATTTTTTTTTCAAAAAAGGCAATCCCAAACCTCTACCATGTCATTAAAAGGAAGTCATGGCATCTCTGGTATACAGTGTTGGGGCAAGGGTCCATCTGACCACTGATACCTGGTCTGCAAAGCACGGTCAGGGCAGGTATATCACGTACACTGCGCATTGGGTCAACCTGCTGACAGCTGACAAGCATGGAATGCGTGGCTCCGCAGCGGAGTTGGTGACACCACCACGACTTGCAGGCAGACCTACTGCCACCTCCTCTACTCCTACTCCATCCTCTTCGATATCCTCCTCGGCTGAGTCCTCTTCTGCTGCGTCGTCTGGCTGCACATCAACTGAATCCCCTCAGCTCCCCAGGGGTTATTCCACATCCCGGATACGACAGTGTTACGCTGTCTTGGGGTTGACTTGCCTGAAAGCAGAGAGCCACACAGGACCAGCACTCCTGTCCACCCTGAACGCACAGGGGGATCAGTGGCTGACCCCGCACCAACTGGAGATTGGCAAAGTGGTGTGTGACAATGGAACAAATTTGTTGTCTGCATTGAATTTGGGCAAGTTGTCACATGTGCCGTGCATGGCACATGTGTTGAATCTCCTCGTACAACGTTCTGTGTCTAAGTACCCAGGCTTACAGGACGTCCTCAAGCAGGCCAGGAAGGTGTGTGGCCATTTCAGGCGTTCCTACACGGCCATGGCGCACTTTTCCGATATTCAGCGGCAAAACAACATGCCAGTGAGGCGCTTGATATGCGACAGCCCGACACGTTGGAATTCAACACTCCTAATGTTCGACCGCCTGCTCCAACAAGAAAAAGCCGTCAACGAGTATTTGTATGACCGGGGTGCTAGGACAGCCTCTGCGGAGCTGGGAATCTTTTTGCCACGTTACTGGACACTCATGCGCAATGCCTGTAGGCTCATGCATCCTTTTGAGGAGGTGACAAACCTAGTCAGTCGCACCGAAGGCACCATCAACGACCTCATCCCATTTGTTTTCTTCCTGGAGCGTGCCCTGCGAAGAGTGCTGGATCAGGCTGTAGATGAGCGTGAAGAGGAAGAGGAAGAGTTGTGGTCACCATCACCACCAGAAACAGCCTTGTCATCATCGCTTGCCGGACCTGCGGCAATGCTGGAAGAGGAGTATGAGGAAGAGGAGTCAGAGGAGGAATGTGGCGGCTTTGAGGAGGAGGAAGACCAACCACAGCAGGCACCCCAGGGTGCTCGTTGTTGTCACCTATCTGGGACCCATGGTTTTGTACGTGGCTGGGGGAAAGAACAGACCGTCAATGACATCAGTGAGGACGAGGAACGGGAAATGAGTAGCTCTGCATCCAACCTTGTTCAAATGGGGTCTTTCATGCTGTCATGTCTGTTGAGGGACCCACGTTTAAAAAGGATGAAGGAGAACGACCTGTACTGGGTGGCCACGCTACTAGACCCCCGGTATAAGCAGAAAGTGGCAGAAATGTTACCAAATTACCGAAAGTCGGAAAGGATGCAGCAGTTCAAAACAAAACTAAAAAATATGCTTTACACAGCTTATAAGGGGGATGTCACAGCACAACGGGAATCTAACAGGGAAGAGGTGAGTGTAATCCTCCTCCTACCACGGCGGCAAGGACTGGACGATTTACAGATGTGTTGCTGATGGAGGACATGCGGAGCTTTTCAGTCCTACTCATCGCCACAGCCCTTCGGGATCCAGCCTTAGAGAACGACTCGACCGACAGGTAGCAGACTACCTCGCCTTAACAGCAGATATCGACACTCTGAGGAGCAATGAACCCCTTCACTACTGGGTGTGCAGGCTTGACCTGTGGCCTGAGCTATCCCAGTTCGCGATAAAACTTCTGGCCTGCCCTGCTTCAAGTGTCCTGTCAGAAAGGACCTTCAGTGCAGCAGGAGGCATTGTCACTGACAAGAGAAGTCGCCTCGGTCAAAAAAGTGTTGATTACCTCACCTTCATAAAGATGAATGAGGCATGGATCCCGAAGGGACTGACAGTGGGGGATACGTTTGACTAACAAAAGGCCTGATTACATGCCTTGGCCTCAAAATGGTCCCCACACTGCTGTATTTAATGTCTGCATACCGGATGACTTTCGTGAATGCTCCACCACCAACTAGGGTTCAAGCCGCAATGTTTTAGTCACTTTTCTGCCTGGAAAACATCAATTTTTCCGGCCGCTGCTACAATAGCGGCTGCAACAATGCCATTATTTTTCAGGCTAATTTTTCTGTCCTATGGTGCAGCACTGTGGCTGCAAAAACAAACCAAAAAAAAAGGCACATACAAGTGTCAATTCCCCTTCGTGATCGTTACCTTGTTGTGTTGAAGGGGCTTGCGTATCACAATGAAGCAATCATCACCTCTATGAGTGTGTTGGCAATGTTGCCACACCCCAGATGATAAGGCCGTTGCTTTATTATGGTCAGACCAAAAGCGATCGGACGGCTGGATAATATTTAATAGAAAAAACATTAATTGACCTTTTTTTTTTATATGTTGTAATGTTGTATGGGTTTTTAATACATAAAATAAAAAATCATAATAAAGTCTCTTAATAGTTTATTAGAAATAATGCAGACAATTAAAAAAATCCCCATCAATTCCAATACAAAGCAAGTACAGAGCTCAGAACTAAATTATTTCATGATGTCGTAATGGTTCGCTAATTCGACAATGGTTAATCAATTCGACCAGATAGGGTACGTAACAGGGATTAAACTGATAGGAATAGTACTAGTTAAGACACCACTCATATAGGGTGTCACAGCACATTGCTCTGTGCACGCGCAGTGCCCCAATTTGGGAGTATGAGGACCGACCAAGCTGCTTTTTCCATCTCCCGGTTCTTGAAATCAATTCAGTTTGATGTATGAGAGTTTGGTCTGTCACTGTGAAGGCAGTCGAAGGTACCCGGCCTAAATTTTTTTTCACAAAAGGCAATCCCTGATATGGGACGTAACAGGGATTAAACTGATGAGAATAGTACTACAGAAAATACCACTCATATCGGGTGTGACAGTAAATTGCACGGCGCAGACACAGTGACCGTGGATAAAAACA
This sequence comes from Bufotes viridis, assembly GCA_033119425.1. Lineage (NCBI taxonomy): Eukaryota > Metazoa > Chordata > Amphibia > Anura > Bufonidae > Bufotes > Bufotes viridis. The sequence continues at coordinate 27,855,000 of CM065592.1, forward strand.
AAGGGAGCCAGCGTTTTTTTAACCATCTCCCCGTTCGAAAAATCTATTCAATAAATGGCCCCCAGATTGGGGACGTTAGAGGGATTAAACTGATGAGAATAGTACTACAGAAAATACCACTCATATCGGGTGTGACAGTAAATTGCACGGCGCAGACGCAGTCACCGTGGATTAAAACAGAGTGGAGGGAGCCAGTGTTTTTTTAACCATCTCCCCGTTCGAAAAGTCTATTCAATAAATGGCCCCCAGATTGGGGACGTTAGAGGGATTAAACTGATGAGAATAGTACTACAGAAAATACCACTCATATCGGGTGTGACAGTAAATTGCACGGCGCAGACGCAGTCACCGTGGATTAAAACAGAGTGGAGGGAGCCAGCGTTTTTTTAACCATCTCCCCGTTCGAAAAGTCTATTCAATAAATGGCCCCCAGATTGAGGACGTTAGAGGGATTAAACTGATGAGAATAGTACTACAGAAAATACCACTCATATCGGGTGTGACAGTAAATTGCACGGCGCAGACGCAGTAACCGTGGATAAAAACAAAGGGGAGAGAGCCAGCGTTTTTTTAACCATCTCCCCGTTCGAAAAATCAATTCAATTCACGTTTTAGGGACCCTTGGTGTTGTACGTGGCTGGGTGGAGGAAGAAACCTTCAATGACATCACCGGGACGTGGCTAGCTTGGTATCCAACCTTGTGCATATGGGGAGTTTGCAGTTGTGCAAATGAACTGTTTGCGGTTGTTTGCGGTGCATTAAATGGGGAGTTTGGTCTGTCAATGTCTGTAAAGTGGGCGTAACCCTTAGACTACCTGATCGATACAACATCATACCTGATCGTATACACACACTGGATGTTTTAAAGCATGTTATTACAAACATTTTAGGAACGTTAGTTGATTTATGCACTTTATGGATTAAAACCCGACTCTGCGTCCACTACGTAATTTTCCATGGGAGTTTTGCCATAGATCCCCCTCCGGCATGCCACAGTCCAGGTGTTAGACCACTTGAAACAACTTTCCCATCACTATTGTGGCCAGAAAGAGTCCCTGTGGGTTTTAAAATTCGCCTGCCAATTGAAGTCTATGGCGGTTTGACCGGTTCGCCCGTTCGCGAACATTTGCGGAAGTTCGCGTACGTTGTTCGCGAACGGAAAATTTTATGTTCGCGACATCACTACCCACCACTGGAGAAGGCCACTTTCAGTTATTTCGAAACCAGCACCCAGACAGAGGAGCGAGGTCCCACAGCAAGGAATCATGCGTCATATCACCCACCACTGGAGAAGGCCACTTTCAGTTATTTTGGCCCAGCACCCAGACAGAGGAGAGAGGTCCCACAGCAAGGAATAAGGCGTCATATCATCCACCACTGGAGAAGGCCACTTTCAGTTATTTAGGCCAGGCACCCAGACCGAGGAGAGAGGTCCCACATCAAGGAATCATGCGTCATATCACCCACCACTAGAGAAGGCCACTTTCAGTTATTTCGGACCCAGCACCCAGACAGAGGAGAGAGGTCCCACAGCAAGGAATCATTCGTCATATCACCCACCACTGGAGAAGGCCACTTTCAGTTATTTCGAAACCAGCACCCAGACAGAGGAGAGAGGTCCCACAGCAAGGAATCATTCGTCATATCACCCACCACTGGAGAAGGCCACTTTCAGTTATTTTGGCCCAGCACCCAGACAGAGGAGAGAGGTCCCACAGCAAGGAATAAGGCGTCATATCATCCACCACTGGAGAAGGCCACTTTCAGTTATTTAGGCCAGGCACCCAGACAGAGGAGAGAGGTCCCACAGCAAGGAATAAGGCGTCATATCACCCACCACTGGAGAAGGCCACTTTCAGTTATTTCAGAACCAGCACCCAGACAGAGGAGAGAGGTCCCACAGCAAGGAATAAGGCGTCATATCATCCACCACTGGAGAAGGCCACTTTCAGTTATTTCGGCCCAGCACCCAGACAGAGGAGAGAGGTCCCACAGCAAGGAATAAGGCGTCATATCACCCACCACTGGAGAAGGCCACTTTCAGTTATTTAGGCCAGGCACCAAGACCGAGGAGAGAGGTCCCACAGCAAGGAATCATGCGTCATATCACCCACCACTAGAGAAGGCCACTTTCAGTTATTTTGGACCCAGCACCCAGACAGAGGAGAGAGGTCCCACAGCAATGAATACGTCGTCATATCACCCACCACTGGAGAAGGCCACTTTCAGTTATTTCGGCCCCAGGACCCAGACAGAGGAGAGGTTCATTCAACTTTGGGTTGCACCGCAAGATCATGGTAAAGTTAAAAAAATAAGGATTCAATAAAGAAGTGCCCCGGAGTACAAGAATACATGGTTAAGGGGGAGGCAGTTATAAATGTCTATTCTGCACAAGGGAGGCAAAGGTCCTGTGGGATCCATGCCTGGTTCATTTTTATGAACGTCAGTTTGTCCACGTTGGCTGTGGACAGGCGGCTGCGTTTGTCAGTAATGACGCCCCCTGCCGTGCTGAATACACATTCAGACAAAACGCTGGCAGCCGGGCAGGCCAGCACCTCCAAGGCATAAAATGCTAACTCTGGCCACGTGGACAATTTGGAGACCTAGAAGTTGAATGGGGCCGAAACATCAGTCAGTACGTGGAGGGGTGTGCAGACGTACTGTTCAACCATGTTAGTGAAATGCTGCCTCCTGCTAACATGTTCCTATCAGGTGGTGGTGCAGTTAGCTGTGGCGTGGAGACAAAACTTTTCCACATTTCTGCCATGCTAACCCTGCCCTCAGAGGAGCTGGCCGTGACACAGCTGCGTTGGCGACCTCTTGCTCCTCCTCTGCCTTCGCCTTGGGCTTCCACCTGTTCCCCTGTGACATTTGGGAATGCTCTCAGGAGCGCCTCTACCAGCGTGCGCTTGTACTCGCGCATCTTCCTATCACGCTCCAGTGCAGGAAGTAAGGTGGGCACATTGTCTTTGTACTGGGGATCCAGCAGGGTGGCAACCCAGTAGTCCGCACACGTTAAAATGTGCACAACTCTGCTGTTGTTGCGCAGGCAGTGCAGCATGTAGTCGCTCATGTGTGCCAGGCTCCCCAGAGGTAAGGACAAGCTGTCCTCTGTGGGAGGCGTATCGTCATTGTCCTCCGTTTCCCCCAGCCACACACCAGTGATGGGCCTGAGGTGTGTCGGATGTCACCCAGCTGTGAACCTGCTTCATCCTCCTCCTCCTCGTCCTCCAGTAGTGGGCCCTGGCTGGCCACATTTGTACCTGGCCTCTGCTGTTGCAAAAAACCTCCCTCTGAGCCACTTCTAACAGACTGGCCTGAAAGTGGTAAAAATGACCCCTCCTCCTCCTCCTGGGCCACCTCCTCTTCCAGCATCGCCCTAAGCGTTTTCTCAAGGAGACATAGAAGTGGTATTGTAACGCTGATAACGGTGTCATTGCCACTGGCCATGTTGGTGGAGTACTCAAAACAGCGCAACAGGGCACACAGGTCTCGCATGGAGGCCCAATCGTTGGTGGTGAAGTGGTGCTGTTCCGCAGTGCGACTGACGCGTGCGTGCTGCAGCTGAAACTCCACTATGGCCTGCTGCTGCTCGCACAGTCTCTCTAGCATGTGCAAGGTGGAGTTCCACCTGGTGGGCACGTCGCATATGAGGCAGTGAGCGGGAAGACCGAAGTTATGCTGTAACGCAGACAGGCGAGCAGCGGCAGGATGTGAACGCCAGAAGCGCGCACAGACGGCCCGCACTTTATGCAGCAGCTCTGACATGTCGGGGTAGTTGTGAATTAACTTCTGCACCACCAAATTCAGCACATGCGCCAGGCAAGGGATGTGCGTCAAACCGGCTAGTCCCAGAGCTGCGACGAGATTTCGCCCATTATCGCACACCACCAGGCCGGGCTTGAGGCCCACCGGCAGAAACCACTCGTCGGTCTGTTGTTCAATACCCCGCCAAAACTCCTGCGCGGTGTGGGGCCTGTCCCCCAAACATATGAGTTTTAGAATGGCCTGCTGACGTTTACCCCGGGCTGTGCTGAAGTTGGTGGTGAAGGTGTGTGGCTGACTGGATGAGCTGGTGAAAGCAGAGGAGAAGGAAGCCGAGTAGGAGGAGGAGGCTACAGGAGGCAAAGAATGATGCCCTGCGATCCTTGGCGGCGGAAGGACGTGCGCCAAGGAACTCTCCGCCTGGGGCCCAGCTGGAACTACATTTACCCAGTGTGCAGTTAGGGAGATATAGCATCCCTGCCCGTGCTTACTGGTCCACGTATCTGTGGTTAGGTGGACCTTGCCACAGATGGTGTTGCGAAGTGCACACTTGATTTTATCGGATACTTGGTTGTGCAGGGAAGGCACGGCTGTCTTGGAGAAGTAATGGCGGCTGGGAACAACATACTGTGGGACAGCCATGGACATCAGCTGTTTGAAGCTGTCTGTGTCCACCAGCCTGAATGACAGCATTTCAAAGGCCAATAGTTTAGAAATGCTGGCATTCAGGCCCAAGGCTCGAGGGTGGCTAGGTGGGAATTTACGCTTTCTCTCCAAGGTTTGTGAGATGGAGAGCGGAACGCTGCCGTGTGACATGGTGGAGATGCTTGGTGACGCAGGTGGTGGTGTCGGTGGCACATCCTCTGTTTGGTGGGCGGCAGGTGCCAACGTTCCTCCCGAGGCGGAGGAACAGGCCGAGGCAGCAGCAGAAGAGGGAGCAGGGGGAGCCTGAGTGAGTTCCTTGTTTTTAAGGTGTTTACTCCACTGCAGTTCATGCTTTTCATGTAGATGCCTGGTCATGCAGGTTGTGCTAAGGTTCAGAACGTTAATGCCTCGCTTCTGGATCTGATGGCACAGCGTGCAAACCACTCGGGTCTTGTCGTCAGCACATTGTTTAAAGAAGTGCCATGCCAGGGAACCCCTTGAAGCTGCCTTTGGGGTGCTCGGTCCCTGGTAGCGGTGGCCAGTAGCAGGCGAACTCTCTTGGCGGCGGCTGGTCTGCTTTTGCCCCTTGCTCCCTCTTTTGCTACGCTGTTGGCTCGGTCTCACCACTACCTCTTCCTCTGAACTATGAAAGTCAGTGGCACGACCTTCATTCCATGTGGGGTCTAGGACCTCATCGTCCCCTGCATCGTCTTCCACACAGTCTTCCTCCCTACCTCCTGTTCGGTCTGCACACTGCAGAAAGACGCAGCAGTTGGCACCTGTGTTTCGTCATCATCAGAGACGTGCGGACTCCGATGAGGGGGTATTCCCATGTCCTCATCATCAGGAAACATCAGTAGTTGTGCATCAGTGCATTCTATGTCTTCCACCACTGGGGAAGGGCTAGGTGGATTCCCTTGGGAAACCCTGCCAGCAGAGTCTTCAAACAGCATAAGAGACTGCTGCATAACTTGAAGCTCAGACAGTTTCCCTGATATGCATGAGGGTGATGTGACAGACTAATGGGCTTGGTTTTCAGGCGCCACCTGTGCGCTTTCTGCAGAAGACTGGGTGGGAGATAATGTTGGGAATGTGCTGGATCCACTGTCGGCCACCCAATTGACTAGCGCCTGTACCTGCTCAGGCCTTACCATCCTTAGAACGGCATTGGGCCCCACCAAATATCGCTGTAAATTCTGGCGGGTACTGGAACCTGAGGTAGTTGGTTCACTAGGACGTGTGGCTGTGGCAGAATGGCCACGTCCTCTCCCAGCACCAGAGGGTACACTAACACCACCACGACCGCGTCCGCGTCCCTTACTAGATGTTTTCCTCATCGTTACCGTTCACCAAGCACCACAATAAGAAAAAAAATATTTGGCCCAATGTATGGATTTCAAATTAAGGCCTTTTTTTACAGGCACCTAACACTATCTACCTATTTATTTATGTAGCATATTACACTAATCCAGGCACAGCAGTAACCACTGATTTAGGGGAAAATCTCTTTTAGGGCTGGTATTTAGGCCCTGGATGAAAGGTATCCTTTTATGGACAGATTTAAACTTGGCCTGCAACACCTGGAACACCAGATTCAGGGTATTGCTATTTTGGCAATTGAATTTCACCACAGAACAAAATATATAATTTGCAGGCCACTATGAAACTTGGCCAGACACAGCTGAAGCCACTGATTGATGGTATTGCTATTTTGGCAATTGAATTTCACCCCAGAACAAAATATATGTTTTTGCGGACACTATGAAACTTGGCCAGCCACAGCTAAAACCACTGATTTATGGTATTGCTATTTTGGCAATTGAATTTCACCCCAGAACAAAATATACCCTGTTACGGACAGATTTAAACTAGGCCTGCAACAGCTGGAACACCAGATTCAGGGTATTGCTATTTTGGCAATTGAATTTCACCCCAGAACAAAATATACCCTGTTACGGACAGATTTAAACTAGGCCTGCAACAGCTGGAACACCAGATTCAGGGTATTGCTATTTTGGCAATTGAATTTCACCACAGAACAAAATATATAATTTGCAGGCCGGTATGAAACTTGGCCAGACACAGCTGAAGCCACTGATTTATGGTATTGCTATTTTGGCAATTGAATTTCACCCCAGAACAAAATATATGTTTTTGCGGACACTATGAAACTTGGCCAGCCACAGCTAAAACCACTGATTTATGGTATTGCTATTTTGGCAATTGAATTTCACCCCAGAACAAAATATACCCTGTTACGGACAGATTTAAACTAGGCCTGCAACAGCTGGAACACCAGATTCAGGGTATTGCTATTTTGGCAATTGAATTTCACCCCAGAACAAAATATACCCTGTTACGGACAGATTTAAACTAGGCCTGCAACAGCTGGAACACCAGATTCAGGGTATTGCTATTTTGGCAATTGAATTTCACCCCAGAACAAAATATACCCTTTGCAGGACACTATGAAACTTGGCCAGCCACAGCTGAAACCACTGATTTATGGTATTGCTATTTTGGCTATTGAATTTCACCCCAGAACAAAATATATGTTTTGGCAGACACTATTATACTTTGCCATCCACAGCTGTGACACCAGATTTATGGTATTGCTATTTTGGCAATTGAATTTCACCCCAGAACAAATAATACCCTTTGCAGGACACTATGAAACTTGGCCAGCCACAGCTGAAACCACTGATTTATGGTATTGCTATTTTGGCAATTGAACTTCACCCCAGAACAAAATATACCCTTTGCAGGACACTATGAAACTTGGCCAGCCACAGCTGAAACCACTGATTTATGGTATTGCTATTTTGGCAATTGAATTTCACCCCAGAACAAAATATATGTTTTGGCAGACACTATTATACTTTGCCATCCACAGCTATGACACCAGATTTATGGTATTGCTATTTTGGCAATTGAATTTCACCCCAGAACAAATTATACCCTTTGCAGGACACTATGAAACTTGGCCAGCCACAGCTGAAACCACTGATTTATGGTATTGCTATTTTGGCAATTGAATTTCACCCCAGAACAAAATATATGTTTTTGCGGACACTATGAAACTTGGCCAGCCACAGCTGAAACCACTGATTTATGGTATTGCTATTTTGGCTATTGAATTTCACCCCAGAACAAAATATATGTTTTGGCAGACACTATTATACTTTGCCATCCACAGCTGTGACACCAGATTTATGGTATTGCAATTTTGGCAATTGAATTTCACCCCAGAACAAATTATACCCTTTGCAGGACACTATGAAACTTGGCCAACCACAGCTGAAACCACTGATTTATGGTATTGCTATTTTGGCAATTGAACTTCACCACAAAACAAAATATACACTTTGCAGGACACTATGAAACTTGGCCAGCCACAGCTGAAACCACTGATTTATGGTATTGCTATTTTGGCAATTGAATTTCACCCCAGAACAAAATATATGTTTTTGCGGACACTATTATAGTTTGCCAGCCAGTGCTGGGACACCAGATTTAGGGGATTGCTATTTTTACAATTGAATTTCACCACAGAAAATAATCTATCCTTTGCCAGACAGCAGACAGTATTATACTTGGCTAGCCTAAGCTGGAAAACCAGATTTAGGGGATTGGTATTTGGGCAATTGTATTTAACCCCTTAATAAAATATAGAAATTGCTATCCTGAGTTTCTAGGGGTGACAATTAGCACAGCCAAGCCCCTTATGTAGGATATAGCAAAAAAAAAAACTAGTATTGATGGATTGATGGACTTGGTGGCAGCTCGTTCTGGTGCACCACAAGTCACAAAATGGCCGCCGATCACCCCAGAAAATAAGTGACAGAAAAACGCTCTGTGCAGCCTAAAAACCAGTGAGCAAGTAACTAGCAGAAGTTCAATCATTCACAGCTGTAGATCGATCACTTCATTAGGTGCTTTTGCTGACTTTTTCCTGCCTAATCTCACCCTCACAGCAGCTGCGTCCTCTCCCTATACTAATCAGAGCAGTGTGACGTGCAGCGCTACGTGACTCCAGCTTAAATAGAGGCTGGGTCACATGCTGCACTTGGCCAATCACAGCCATGCCATTAGTAGGCATGGCTGTGATGGGCTCTTAGGGCAAGAAGTTAAACGCTAGCTGATTGGCTGCTGTGCAGACCTTCAGAAAGCAGGAAGTAATCGCCGAACAACAAACCCGAACCCGAACTTTTTTGAAAATGTTCGGGTTCGGGTCCGTGTCCCGAACACCCCAAAATTCGGTACGAACCCGAACTATTCTCGAACTGTTCGCTCAACACTACTTTTTAATATTACAAGGATTCAGTCTGGAAATAAACCTCATCTGGATGCTTCATACATGCCTTCGAGTTGAGTTGAAGCTGTCTGATAGATAGTTAAGGAGTCGGTCTCATCGGTCGATGCCGACCACCATAGTAAATTCAAAGAGCACCAGAGGATGTAGCTCAGTGGTAGAGTGCATGCTTTGCATGTATGAGGTCCCGGGTTCAATCCCGGCATCTCCATGTTTTAAACAAATATGCTCATCAAATTACAGAGTGAAGTTGTTAAACACCACTCAGATCTGCAAATCATGATAATGGCTAACGATTCAATGGATTGCATCACAGAAAAGAAAAATGAAGCCATGTTGCAAGCTGTCTTAATTGAAATGATTCTCTTAATCAACATCTGCAGCTTCTATGGAGATCTATGTTTCTAAAGGGATGGAAAACACATAACTCCTAATTATATACTGAAGCCACAGCAGTCCATCTGACCTAGTGCTCACATTTTTATTTTATTTTGGGTAGAAGTAGGAATTTGGAAAGGAATATCATAGAGAAACAAGTAAAACTTTTCAATGTGTGGTGTGTCACCTGGTAAAGTAATGAAGCTGGTATATGGGTCTCCCAGGTTTCTAACATATGCTGAGGGAAGCTATGTAGGAAATGCTTAAAAACCTAAGCCTGGGTCCTGATAAGCTGCACCTAGGGAGTTGCTAGATAACTGGGCTTGCAACACACTTGCTTAGAACTCCCAGGGAGTGGGAGAAGCCACATCCCACAGAAGGACCCTGAAGGACAAGAGACTCCAAACCACAACTATCACAAGTTGCAGTTCAGACTGCGTGTTTGTTTTCGGTGGACTGAGGTTAGCACAGCTACATCCTAGAGAGGGCCATACTGTGTAGTTAGAGCCTGGACAAGGCTAGGTGTTCCGTTTATGGTTTGTGTTTAATACAACCTGTGAAATAAAGCAGGCAGGATGCCAGTTGAAGTGCACTTCGTCTCCTGAGTTCTCCTTGTGCGACATAATTTGACTAATCCGCCTACGTTTTCACCTCCAGAAAGGTGAGCTTTTGTAATGGACTGTGACAAGTGGAATATGATGGCACAAATATTCTTCTTTTTATTATTACAAGGATTCAGTCTGGAAATAAACCTCATCTTGATGCTTCATCCATGCCTTTGAGTTGAGTTGAAACTGTCGGATAGATAATTAAGGAGTCAATATTATAGGTCGATACAGACAACCGTAGTGACTCCCTTAAACTTTGCCCTGAGTAAGCAGGTGAACTTGCTAAAGTTATAAATGGACTTTAAGCTCTTGAATGTGTAATCTTTCAACTGGGGCTTCTTCTTCTAGATAGCTCAGGGAAGATTCCACACTTGGGAGCCTGGTGCAGAAGGGGCTTCACCATCATCAGGAGAAGAGGGAAGCAGCTTGCCCGTGAGGCAGCGGCGGAGCCAGCAAGGTGGTAGCATGGCTGGGAGTCAGCAAGGTGGCAGCAGTGGGAGGTCAGGAGCCAAACGTGCCTGGGGTAGACCACCCTTTGCATTAGCCTACCTGCCCAGTAAGTAGTGGTGCAGGGGTTCACGGAGGCAGCGGCGGTAACAGTCAGTCATTGTAGACTGTTGGGGGGAAAATCACCTACTCGGCGGTGTGGCAGTTTTTTTTCAAAGCACCAGAGGAGGTGAACTTGGCCATATGTCGAATATGTGGGCAGAAAGTGAAGCGTGGCCAGGGTGCCAATGTTGGCACTATGGCCCTGCGTCAAAATATGCAGAGTCACCATACAGTGGCCTGGGAGAACCGTGGCTCCGATGTAGTGGTCCAGCCTGCCGCAGCAACTGCTGCATCACCCAGTGGCACACACAGGTTTTCAGGCAGTCAAGGCTCCACCACCTCAGCCGAAGGGAGCTGTCTGTCATTCCCATCTTCTGCTGGTCCAGATGCTCCTGCTCCTCCCCCTCCTATTCCTTGTCAGTCATTCCATCAGCAATCGATTACCGAAGCGATTGCCAAGAGACAACAGTATGCGTGCACGCATCCAACGGTGCAGAAGCTGAACGTGCTCCTGTCCAAGTTGCTGGTGCTGCAGTCCCTCCCAGCGCCAAAGTGTGAAGCTGTAACTACGGTCAGGGACTTGTCCTTTATGACCCACTGGGTTAATGCGGTTCCTACAGAGCCACCAGACACTTGGCCAGGTCACGTCCCTTCCGCCCCAACGTTCTCACGCCGTTCGTCCAGTGACAATGTCCGCCTCTGCCTCCTCATCCTCCACCATGTCCTCAGCCTCCACTGCAGGGACAAGTCACAATGCTCCTCCAGCAAACCACAAGTGCAGGGCACGGCGGTGTCACACTGTTCTGCACCTCGTTTCCCTGGGCTAACAGAGTCACACAGGGGAGCAACTGCTCCATGTGATTCATCAAGAAATCGAATCCTGACTTTCTCCGCGACAACTGAAAATCAGAACCATGGTGACTGACAATGGGAAGAACATTGTGTCTGCGCTGCGTCAAGGAAGGCTGAGCCATGTGCCCTGCATGGCACACGTGTTCAATCTGGTTGTTAAGCGATTCCTGAAGTCTTCCACCCATCTGCAAGACATCCTAAAAATGGCCAGGAAACTTTGCATGCACTTCAGCCACTCATACACCGCAAAGCGCACCTTCCTTGAGTTGCAGCAGGAGAAAGGCATCCCCGAACATAGGCTGATATGCGACGTTTCCACCCTCCATATGTTGGACCGACTATACGAACAGAGAAAGGTCGTCAACGATTTCTTGAGGATGCAAGCGGATAGGAGAAGGCAATGCAACACCTGTCCTTAGTAGCCATCAATTTACTTATCGGCATTCTGGGCCGTTTGCCGTGCCACAGAAATGTAGTAAAGGCCTTGTTGAGCTAGTGCACATCTAGGTGTTTCAACAATAGAGGGATCGCTTGTAAAGGATAGAGTAACTTAGAAATAGACATCATTTTTAATAAATGATTCCTTCCCATCAGTGATAATGTTAAGTCATGCCACTTTTTCAATTCTTTCAGCATCTTGTCTATCAATGGGGTGTAATTTAATCTGTATATGGATTCTAAAGTGCTACCTATGCATATTCCAAGGTACTTTATACTCAATTTCGCAATTGGTATACCTGCAATAGATGTCAGCTGAATTTTATTAGTGGCGCCCTTCCTGTTTCTCAAAAAGAGTATCTCACTTTTGGACCGATTTATTTGGAGCCCAGAGAAAGATACGAAATCCATCAGTAACTGCGTCACTTTATGTAATTCTCTACTAGGGTCCGCCATAAATAATATTATATCTCCTGCAAAGAGTGCTACTCGCAGCTTTTGTCTCCCTACATCCAACCCCTCGAACACTCCTTGCATATCCAAATATCTCGCCAGCGGCTCAGTCGCCAAGTCAAATAGCAGGGGGGGACATAGGATCCCTGCCTAGCCCCTCTCTGGAGACAAAATGGACTGGATTGGGTTTTGATATATCTTTTCTAGCACTGTTCTAAAAAGGCCCGTAATACCCATATTGTCCAAGACCATGTTCAGCCAGTTCCAGTTAAGGCTGTCAAAAGCCTTTTCAGCATCTAATGTTACTATAGCTGGATTTTTCCCAGGGTACCTCTCCCCCTTTGCCACGGATAAAGCCAGTAGAACTTTCCTGACATTAGTAACGGCCGATTTGCCCCTGACGAAGCCAACCTGATTGGCAGATATAAGCGAATGGAGTATGCAGGCTAACCTGTTCGCCAAAAGTTTAGAGAATTTTTTCAAATCCTGGTTGATCAGAGAAATCGGCCGATAAGTAGAAGGGTTATCCGGGGGCTTACCCTCTTTATGTATCAATGTGACATATGCCGTATTCATATGCTCTGGTATATTATTCCCTGCAGCTACAGATCCATAGAGAGTGGTGAGTGTTGGTGCTATCTGCATGCATAGGGCATTATAAAAGTCAGGGGTGTACCCATCAGGTCCTGGGGCCTTCCCTGATGGGAAAAATTTTATAGTATCCTGCACTTCCTGAGCTGTTATCGGGGCATTAAGTGAGTCCTTTTGTTCATCAGTAAGTTTAGATAGAGACAAAGCTTCTAGAAATGACTGTCCGCCACCCATGGCCCCCTCGCTCCGGTAGAAGTCGCCATAAAAATCTCTTTCCTTTAGCCAAAGAAGCTAACAATTTTCTAGATTTATCTCCATACTTGTGAAACTCTATATCATATTGAGTTTTTTTTTATATCCTCCTGTTTAGATACCCACATATCGAAATCTCGTAAGGCTAAAACCCATTTCTCCCTAGCACCCCGAGTCCTGACCAAGGTGAAATGAACATATGCCTGTCTCAACGCATCACTGGCTTTTTCAAAATTTTCCCTGGCAATTTTCTTAATAGAAGATACATAGTCTAGCAAACAGCCTCTTAGCACTGTCTTAGCCGTTTCCCAGAATAACATAGGAGAGTGGATGTGCCCTGCGTTATCACCCACAAACTCCATCCACCATCCCTGCATTATCTTTATAAAATTTTTGGCCCGCAATAAGAAATTTGGGAATCACCACACAAAATCCCTCCTTCCCGGGTTTTGGTCCAAAAGCTCCAAAAACACGGGAGCGTGATCAGATATTACCATATCCATAATGCTAACGTCCACAACATTATGTAGAATATTACTGGATGGGAAACAATAGTCTACACGAGACCAGTTATCATGGGCATGTGAATAATGAGTATACTCTCTGTTTTGCGGATGATACACTCTCCAACTATCCCTAAGCGGCAGCATGTTAGCAAAACAAGCCAATACCTCATGTTTCCCTTTGGACCTGTCATCACGCCTATCCTCCTGCGAATGCATGACCATATTAAAATCACCTCCCACTATTAAGTTGGAGCAGGAATTTTGTAGAATAATGTTACTCAAGGTGGTTATAAATTTTCCTGACCAGAGTTTGGAGCGTATACATTGTGGATGTTATAATCACCAAAAGGGCCCAAAATATGTACAGATACCATCCGACCTTCCGTATCTGTCTCCACCGTATGGATAAAGTGCGATAGATGACGTCCTATTAATATGAGGACACCCGCTTTTCTCTCTACCGCCTCCGATCCGAAAAAAAGTCCTCACTCAAAGCTTCTCCATCCTGTGGAAATCAGTCCTTAAGAGATGGGTCTCCTGCAGCAATGCAATATCTGCTTTCAGTCTCTTAAGATGACGCAATATTTTAATACGCTTATTCGGAGAGCGCATGCCCTTTGACATTTCACGAGATAATTCTCATACTACATTGCCACCTCCCCTATATAGCCAAGCCAAAAGGGCTCCTGATACAAAAAACTTCACAGCGGAGAAGTGCCTCCCAGCAGAGCACCTCCCAACCCTGGTCACAATTACAACATATTGAGTCGACATCCCTGGAAGTTGAGCTAACATAACAAGTTAAATCTGGATAACAAACAACAGTGTAAAATTCAACAATAAATGTTCACGTCTGTCTAGCCCTATTTTTTCTGGTAATCTCACCCAGTCCTCACCGCCTTTACCACTTATAACAGATATCTTCCTAGGCCTGCGTTGCAGTCAACTTAGCCACCGAGTTCCAAACCAAGTAGTCATCCGTGTTATTTAGACACTCTGGAACGGTGTCCAGTTTGAGACCGTTGCATCTTAGGGGATCCACATGTAGTCGCCGCTGGGCGTGGAGACACTCTCTGCCATGCTTGTTGTCTTGTGATGGGGGATGATCTTCCCCGCTGCTCTGGGCACTCTCTCTCCAGTATGTCCTCTCCCGAGGATAGCAGATAGTCCTCAGCTTCTTTCGGATCGGCAAATTGTGACGTAGTCTAAGAAATGCTGGGTACGCCAATTGAAATTTTACTCCATTTTTGTGAGATTTTGAACAAAGTTCACTAAAAGCTCTTCGTTTCCTAGTAACTTCAGAGGAATAGTCGGCAAAGAGTTACACCCTGGCTCCCCTAACCATCAGCGGTTCCCTTCTCATTTTGTAGGCTTTCAAGATTTCTTCTTTGTCAGTAAAGTCCAGGTATTTGCAGATAGCCTGACTGGGTCTGTTATTTACATCAGAGGCAGCATGGGTAGACGTGTCCCTCAAGGGACCAACTCTGTGGGCTCTTTCTTCTATTCGGCAGGTGCAGGGCATGTGGCAGCTCATATTCAAATATTTGACGCAAGTCTTTTGCAGGCACAGACTCTGGTATCCCCACTATTCTGATGTTACTTCTTCTGGACCTATTCTCTAGATCTTAAACTCTGTCTACATGTACAACCTGCGAATTTCCGATCACCGCTGCGCACGTGGCAGTGATCGGAACAAGGTGCCTGCTAAAATCATTTAGCAGGCACCTTGGTACAATGCCCAGGGGCGTCCTGTGACCCCCATGACAGCGATCGCAGCAAACCTCAGGTCAGTTCAGACCTGCGGTTTGCTGCGCTTTCTGTAGTAGTCTCTGATCCCCGCGGTCTGTGACCATGGGGATCAGAGACCTAAAAATGCCCCAAACTTATAAATTTTAACCCCCCCCCCTGCACCCCGCCATGTTAGTATCCCCCCAGGCGGTGCAGGGGGGTGGGAATTGCGGGCGGTGCTGCGGTGGGCCGTCTCCTTTCTAATGCTTTCCCTGGTGTCTAGTGGGTATAGCAGGGGGTCAGCACATTGCTGACCCCCTACTATAAACTGCTGACATCTGTGCCATACAGATGTCAGCAGTTTAACCCCTTTCATACCGTGGGCCGTACGGACCGCTGTATGGAAGGTGTTAACAGGGAGGGAGCTCCCTCCCTCTCCCATCGGGGGGGCTGCTGTGCCTTTGCAGCCCCCCAACAGGATGGGATCGCAGAGGGAGGGAGCTCCCCTCCCCATCACCCGCTGCTCTGTTCTGGCAGCGGGTGATGGTTGCCATGGAAGCTAGGCGCTTTCAGAAGCGTCCTGCTCTCTCCATGGTGCTGAAAGTCTGAATAGACCTGCTAAAGGTAGGTCTATTCACACTTTGTAAAGTAAAAAATACAGTATGTACACTATATAGACATTATATATGTATTATATAGACACCAGATCCACTGGATCTACAAGAAACAAGTGGGTCTGGGTAAAAAAAAAGTAAAAATTTAAAAAAATACAGATCACTGAATATAAATTTAAAAAAGAAAATACACTACGCATATTATGTATCGCCGCATCCGTAAAAATCTGCTCTATAAAAATATCATATGACCTAACGCAAATACCGTAAAAAAAATAAAAATAAAATGGAGTTAAAAAGCCATTTTTTGTCACCTTGCATCACAAAAAGTGTAATACCAAGTGAGGAAAAAGGCGTATGCCTCCCAAAATAGTACTAGTAAAACCGCCATCTCATCCCGCAAAAAATGAGTCCTTACATAGGACAATCACCCAAAAAAATAAAAAAATATGGCTCTCAGACTATGGAGACACTAAAACATTTTTTTTTTCTAAAATGCTATTATTGTGTTAAAGTAACATAAATTTAAAAAAAAGTATACATATTATGTATCGCCGCGTCCGTAAAAACTTGCTCTATAAAAAATATCACATGATCTAACCCCTAAGGTAAATACCGCAAAAAAAATAAAATAAAAACAATGTAAAAAAAAAACATTTTTGTCACCTCACATCTCAACAACTGCAATAGCAAGAGATCAAAAATTTATATGCACCCAAAAATAGTGCCAATCAAACCGTCATCTCATCCCGCAAAAAATGATACCCCACATAGGACAATCGCAAAAAAAAAAAAAAAAAAAGGCTCTCAGACTATGGAGACACTAAAACATGATTTTTTTTTGTTTAAAAAAATTATGATATTGTGTAAAACTTAAATAAATAAATAAAAAGTATACATATTATGTATCGCTGCGTCCGTCACAACCTGCTCTATAAAAATAACACATGACCTAACCCCTCAGGTGAACACAACAAAAAAAAATAAATACGGTGTCAAAGGCTATTTTTGTCACCTTACATAACAAAAAGTGTAATAGCAAGCTACCAAAATGTCATATGCACCCCAAGATAGTGCCAATCAAACCGAAATCTTATCCCACAAAAAAAGAGCCCCTACATAAGACAGTCGCCCAAAAAATAAAAAATAAACTATGGCTTTCAGAATGTGGAGACACTAAAAAAATCTTTTTTTTCAAAAATGCTTTATTATGTAAAACTGAAACAAAAACCCCCCAAAAAGAAGTCATATTTGGTATTTTCGCGTCCATAGCAACCTACTCTATAAAAATAGCACACAATCTAACCTGTCAGTACAACGAGGTAAATAACAAAAATAAAAACGGTCCCAGAATTTCGATTTTTGGGAAAATTTTTCCAGTAACAAAGCAAGGGTTAACAGCCAAACAAAACTCAATATTTATTGCCCTGATTCTCTAGTTTGCAGAAACACCCCATATGTGGTCGTAAACTGCTGTATGGCCAAACAGCAGGGCGTAAAAGGAAGGGAACGCCATATGGTTTTTGGAAGGCATATTTTGCTGGACTGGTTTTTTGACACTATGTCCAATTTGAAGAGCCCCTGATGCACCCCTACAGTAGAAACTCCTAAGAAGTGACCCCATTTTGGAAACTACGGGATAAGGTGGCAGTATTGTTTGTATTGTTTGTATTATTTTAGGGTAAATATGATTTTTGGTTGCTCTATATTACACTTTTTTTGAGGCAAGGTAACAAAAAATAGAAATTCTGAAATGTCATCTCCATTTGCCAATAACTCTTGTGGAACACCTAAAGGGTTAACAAGGTTTGTAAAATCGGTTTTGAATACCTTGAGGGGTGTAGTTTCTTAGATGGAGTCACTTTTATGGAGTTTCTACTTTAGTGGTGCATCGGGGGGCTTCAAATGGGACATTGTGTCAAAAATCCAGTCCGGCAAAATCCGCCTTCCAAAAACCATATGGCGTTCCTTTCCTTCTGCACCCTGATGTTTGGCCATACAGCAGTTTACGACCACATATGGGGTGTTTCTGCAAACTACAGAATCGGGGCAATAAATATTGAGTTTTGTTTGGCTGTTAACCTTTGCTTTGTTACTGGAAAAAATGGATTAAAATGGAAAATTTTCCCCAAAAAATCGAAATTCTGAAATTTCATGTCCATTTGCTATTAACTTTTGTGGAAAACCTAAAGGGTTAATGATGTTTGTAAAATCAGTTTTGAATACCTTGAGGGGTGTAGTTTCTAGACTGGGGTCATTTTTGGGTGGTTTCCATTATGTAAGCCTCACAAAGTGACTTCAGACCTAAACTGGTCCCTAAAAAGTGGGTTTTTGAATATTTCTAAAAAATTTCAAGATTTGCTTGTAAACTTTTAAGCCTTGTAACTTCCCCCAAAAATGAAATGGCATTCCCAAAATGATCCAAACATGAAGTAGATATATGGGTAATGTAAATCAATAACTTATTTTGGCGGTATTACTATGTATTATAGAAGTAGAGAAATTGAAACTTGGAAAATTGCAAATTTTTCCAAATTTTTGGGAAATTTGGTATTTTTTTTACCACTGTCATAAAGTACAATATGTGACGAAAAAACAATCTCAGAATGGCCTGGATAAGAAAAAGCGTTTTAAATAGAGATGAGCGAACACCTGGATGTTCGGGTTCGAGAGGTTCGGCCGAACTTCCGGAAAATGTCCGGGTTCGTGATCCGAACTCAACCCGAACTTCATCCCGAACCCGAACCCCATAGAAGTCAATGGGGACCCGAACTTTTGGGCACTAAAAAGCCTGTAAAAGACTCCCGGAAAGGGCTAGAGGGCTGCAAAAGGCAGCAAAATGTAGGTAAATCCCCTGCAAACAAATACAGATAGGGAAATGAGGAGTTAACATAAAATAAATAAAAATTAACCTGTAAAAGACACCCAGAGGGATAATATACCGCAATAAACGCATTGCGATTACAACTTTGAGCTAACGATCACCATGGGAACGCCTCCTCCAGTAGAATGTACTGTCGGATCTGAGAATTAAGTTAAAATCGCAATGCGATTCTTAAATATTTGCTTAATCGCATTGCGATTTCAACTTAGCATTGCTAAATAATTCCATCCATATCGTTAACTTACTGAGTCAGTAAGTTAACGAATATGGATGGAATTATTTAGCAATGCTAAGTTGAAACGGCAATGCGATTAAGCAGATATATAATAATCGCATAATCGCGTTCGAATAGAACTTAAAGCTGTCTCTTAGTCAGTTTTAGTATTGGTGTGCTGTAATAGAAGTTACATTCGTACGCGAATATAACTTAGAGCAATACAGTCAACTTTACACTGTTAGTTTTATTATCGCGATAATACAACTATTCAAGAATCGTGTACGTGCGTCAGTACGTGTGTGCGTTACCTCGGATCGGATCGAGAGAGACGAGAGTGGAGATTGGTGACTGTCCCAGCGATTATGGCGAAAAGTAATTTCTCTAAAGAAGAGCTGGATTTCTTAATAACTGTAAGTAAAAAGTCATTGAACTTAGTGTGTAATTCAGTAATGTGATTTAAACTTATTAATGATTTTTATTAGCCAAGAAGCCTGCAGGCCTTCACTGATCTCATAACTGCCTTACACTTACACATGTCCTACTGCTTGGTGACATAAACTCATCACAGGCTTTAGCAGACTGCACAACTACATGAGTGATTAGTGAAAGACACTGTTAAAGGGATGGCGATGTTCAAGTCACTTTTAAAGGGGCGGCAATATTCAAGTCACTTTTAAAGGGATCGCAATGTTCAAGTCACTTTTAAAGGGATGGCGATGTTCAAGTGACTTTTAAAGGGGCGGCAATATTCAAGTCACTTTTAAAGGGATCGCAATGTTCAAGTCACTTTTAAAGGGATGGCGATGTTCAAGTCAGTTTTAAAGGGATGGCGATGTTCAAGTCACTTTTAAAGGGGCTGCAGTGTTCAAGTCACTTTTAAAGGGGCAGCAATGTTCAAGTCACTTTTAAAGGGATGGCGAATTGGCGATGTTCAAGTCAGTTTTAAAGGGATGGCGATGTTCAAGTCACTTTTAAAGGGCGGCAATGTTCAAGTCACTTTTAAAGGGATGGCGATGTTCTACTCTTTGACTGTTTTGATATTAAATGTTATTTTTGATGGTTCTTATGACTATGATAACTAATAATTGTATTTTTAGAACTGTGGGATTACATGATTTAATTGTTATCTTGCAGGAAATGTTGGAGAAGGGGTACGACCGCAGAAGGTCAAGGGGCGAAAAGCAGGCCATAGTGCGGAGAATTGCTTTCCATCTGTGGCAGAAGAATGGGTGCACTCATCGGAAGGATGCGATTCTAAAAAAGTGGACAGATCTGAAGCGCCACCGGATGGATCTGATCACTAAGATCCGAGATAAATCTCTTCCAGGTACAATACTTATTTGCATAACTGAGCAGATAGATAACACAATATGTTGGTGAGAGAAATAAGTATTTTTTAACCCTTTACAATAAATCACTTAGTACAGTGGTGTTGAACTGATGGGAAAGGGTGCTAAAAGTGGCAATATGAGACCTCTTTCTGGGCCACATATGTTTTTGACTTTACACAGTTGACTTTGGCCCCTGAAGCTTGTCCAAACTCCTCGCACGTCTGGACGAGTGTAGACAACAAGCATCGATCAGGACAATTAGGCCACATGCCCAAATGAAGTCATAGACTCGAATCACTCTTGTTCCCTGGGGAGTGGCCCAACACCCAATAGCAGCAGTGAGTTGAAGCTGAACTTAATCAACGATGCTCAAAGGCAGAGTGCAGGGGGTACCCACAGGGTCCTGGGCCGGCAGGTCAAGGCAGACACTGATGATACTACACTTGATCTAAGCCAAAAGGAGAAGAAAGATAGGTGTAGTTAATTATTATGCCATCCAGACACTACCATAGATTAATTTGTGTACCCTTAACTGTAATTTGGCTTTACTTGTTTATCTTGGCATTTTTAAAAATTTGGTCATCATCATCATTACAGATGCTCCGCTTCCCAAAGTGAGAGCCAAGCTCTCTAAAAAGAAGGAGACGGTGGAGGTGGAGACAGACCACTCGGACGAGGAGGAGCAGGAAGAGGCAGGGCCATCAGGCTATCGGGCCCATAGCCCACCTGCTGCAGTGGAGGAGGGTGATGACTCTGAGGAGGCAGAAGAGGAGATGGTCACTACCCCCCGACAAGAAGGTAAATGGATGATGTGGATATTTTTATTTATTCAGTGTCCCAGAAAGCTAATGTTACGGGTGGGAGTACTGATTTCCATAACGTATCTAACTGCCACATCCATTTTTGGCAGTACGATATAACAAGCATGCAATATATAAATTTTTCTAAGAATATATTTTAACAAACTATATTATTTTTTTAAATGAAGAAAATATAATAAAAACAGGCAACAAATAAAGTACAACACCTAACAGTAATATAAAAAATAAACACTAAAAAGTAATTGATCAACATCAAAACCATTAACGTAACTACTAAGTCAATAACCCAAAACTAAAAGGAACTATTATTAATCCTACCTAAACCAATATATAACAGATTTACATAGTAACATAGTATATAAGACCGAAAAAAGACATTTGTCCATCCAGTTCGGCCTGTTTCCTACAAGTTGATCCAGAGGAAGGCAAAAAACTCCTGTGAGGCAGAAGCCAATTTTCCTCACATAAGGGGAAAAAAAATTCCTTCCCGACTCCAATCAGGCAGTCAGAATAACTCCCTGGATCAACGACCCCTCTCTAGTAGCTATAGCCTGTAATTTTATTACACTCCAGAAATAAATCCAGTCCCCTCTTGAATTCCTTTATTGTACTCACCATCACCACCTCCTCAGGCAGAGAGTTCCATAGTCTCACTGCTCTTACAGTGAAGAATCCTTTTCTATGTTTGTGTACAAACCTTCTTTCCTCCAGACGCAGAGGATGTCCCCTTGTCACAGTCACAGTCCGGGGGATAAATAGATGATGGGAGAGATCTCTGTACTGACCCCTGATATATTTATACATAGTTATTAGATCTCCCCTCAGTCGTCTTTTTTCTAAAGTGAATAACCCTAATTTTGATAACCTTTTACGGTACTGTAGATCCCTCATTGCAGTTATTACTTTAGTTGCCCTCCTCTGAACCCTCTCCAGCTCTGCTATGTCTGTCTTGTTCACAGGAGCCCAGAACTGTACACAGTACTCCATGTGTGGTCTAACCAGTGATTTTCAAGAAAAAAATATCATCTGCTTTATATAACAATTAATGATTGTATTTTAATGTACATTTCCAAATTTTATTTCATTTATTTTACAGCTGACAACATGGTAACATAGTAACATAGTATATAAGGCCGAGAAAAAACATTTGTCCATCCAGTTCTACCTGTTTCCTGCAAGTTGATCCAGAGGAAGGCAAAAAACCCCTGTGAGGTAGAGCCAATTTTCCCCCCCTTAAGGGGAAAAAATTCCTTCCCGACTCCAATCAGGCAGTCAGAATAACTCCCTGGATCAACGACCCATGTTTAGTAGCTATAGCCTGAAATATTATTACGCTCCAGAAATACATCCAGGCCCCTCTTGAATTCCTTTATTGTACTCACCATCACCACCTCCTCAGGCAGAGAGTTCCATAGTCTTACTGCTCTTACCGTGAAGAACCCTTTTCTATGTTTGTGTACAAACCTTCTTTCCTCCAGACGCAGAGGATGTCCCCTCGTCACAGTCACAGTCCTGGGGATAAATAGATGATGGGAGAGATCTTTGTACTGACCCCTGATATATTTATACATAGTTATTAGATCTCCCTCAGTCGCCTTTTTTTCTAGAGTGAATAACCCTACTTTTGATACCCTTTCAGGGTACTGTAGTTGCCCCATTCCAGTTATTACTTTAGTTGCCCTCCTCTGAACCCTCTCTAGCTCTGCTATGTCTGCCTTGTTCACGGTAGCCCAGAACTGTACACAGTACTCCATGTGTGGTCTGACTAGTGATTTATAAAGTGGTAAGACTATATTTTCATCACGGGCATCTATGCCCCTTTGATGCAACCCATTATCTTATTGGCCTTAGCAGCAGCTGCTTGACACTGGTTTTTACAGCTTAGTTTGTTATTTATTAAAATTCCTAGATCCTTTTCCATGTCAGTGTTACTGAGTGTTTTACCATTTAGTATGTACGGGTGACTTGCATTATTCCTTCCCATGTGCATAACTTTACATTTGTCAGTGTTAAACCTCATCTGCCATTTCTCTGCCCAAGCCCCCAATCTATCCAGATCCCTCTGTAGCAGAAAACTGTCCTCTTCAGTGTTAATTACTTTACACAGTTTAGTGTCATCTGCAAAATTGATATATTACTGTGCAAGCCTTCTACAAGATCATTAATAAATATATTGAAGAGAATAGGGCCCAATACTGAACCCTGAGGTACCCCACTAGTGACCGTGACCCAATCTGAGTGTGTACCGTTAATAACCACCCTCTGTTTTCTATTACTGAGACAGTTACTTACCCACATACAGATATTTTCTCCTAGTCCAAGTGTTCTCATTTTATATACTAACCTTTTATGTGGTACAGTGTCAAATGCTTTGGAGAAGTCCAGATATACTGACATCCATTGATTCGCCGCTGTCAAGTCTAGAACTTACCTCCTCATAGAAACTGATTAAATTAGTTTGACATGACCGATCCCTCATGAAGCCATGCTGATATGGTGTAATTTGCTTATTTTTATTGAGATACTCCAAGATAGCATCTCTTACAAAACCTTCAAACAGTTTACCAACAACAGATGTTAAACTTACCGGCCTATAATTTCCAGGCTCTGTTTTTGGACCCTTTTTGAATATTGGCACCACATTTGCTATACGCCAGTCTGGTGGAACATTCCCTGTCAGTATGGAGTCCGTGAATATCAAAAATAAGGGTCTGGCTAGGACATCACTTAATTCCCTTAGGATACGGGCAGTGGCGTTGCTAGGGCTAGTGTCACCCGGTGCGGTAGAAAATGGTGTCACCCCCCGGCGGCGATCTGTCTGCTTAACCCCGCCCCCCCCACGTCAGCTGTCTGTTTACTCTCCAAACCCCCATCCATGTTATCGCTTGGGTTCAAATTATAGCACCCCCAGCAGGCCACCCCACCCCAACCCCCGGCGGTCTGTCTTCTGTCTGCTTAGCACACCCTCCCCAACATATTTGCATACAGAAAAACAAAACAAAAAACACATACGTACCTCCATGGCAGCGATGCGATGCAGGCCTCTTCTGGCCTGTGTCCCGAGCAGTACAGCTCTGGCGGCGCGATGACGCCATTGCGCCGCCTGCGCCGCCTCTGATAGGCTACCGGCACAAGGCCAGAAGCCTATCAGAGGAACAAAGAAGGGAGACGCCTCTCCCTTGCCCTGCTGCAGTGTTTATCTGTATCGCGATACAGATGAATGTAGGGAGATGAGTGCTTCCATAATGCAAGCGCTCATCTCCTGGTGGTGTCACCCAGGGGCATAGCTAGAAATGACTGGGCCCCACAGCAAAAATTTTATGCCCCCGGATCTCCCACCGACACATACCATATTGGACCTCCCACCCATTCCAGAGCTTCCACCCAAACACCCCTCCAGGACCTCCCATCCCAACATCCCCACATCCCTCCCTAGATCCCCCTAAGTGTCCTCCACACATCCCCCATCAGTGTCCTCCACACATCCCCCCATCAGTGTCCTCCACACATCCCCCCATCAGTGTCCTGCACACATCCCCATCAGTGTCCTGCACACATCCCCCCATCAGTGTCCTGCACACATCCCCCCATCAGTGTCCTCCACACATCCCCCCATCAGTGTCCTGCACACATCCCCCCATCAGTGTCCTGCACACATCCCCCCCATCAGTGTCCTCCACACATCCCCCCATCAGTGTCCTGCACACATCCCCCATCAGTGTCCTCCACACATCCCCCCATCAGTATCCTGCACACATTCCCCCCATCAGTGTCCTGCACACATCCCCCCATCAGTGTCCTGCACACATCCCCCATCAATGTCCTCCACACACACCCCCATCAGAGCTTCATATTAACCTGCTGTACTAATATTATGGCTAAAAACCTCAGTAATAGTTTCCCATATATAATACTTTATATATATATATATATATATATATATATATATATATATATCAGAAGTATAAATATATATTATCATACTTCTGATATACATGAATGCATAATTTAGCCTCTATTTCTAAAAGGTTTTCACCAGGACTAGAACTCCCAACCTTTCACATTGAGCTATGGAGCTTAATGCTAAACTATGCTGGAAAAACCTTATAGTAGTGTATCAGGTATTAGGTATTTCTATACAGCAGAAGTATCATTAAATAAAAATAAATGTGTAATTACTATATAGTAATTACACATTTATTTTGTGTCATGTTTTTTTACAAAAACTGAAAAAAAAATATTAAATTATACTTCTGCTGTATGGGAATACCTAATACTTGCTAGACTACTATGAGGTTTTTCCAGCTTAGTTTACCATTGAGCTCATAGCTCAGTGGTTAGTGTTCTTGCCTCTCATGCAAAGGGTTGTGAGTTTGAATCCTAGTGGCAACCTTTCAGAAATAGAGGCTAAATTAGATTAAAATACATTGGGTGTCCCCCAGGATTGTCAGTATGCTTGGGCACATCTAATTTAGCCTCTATTTCTGAAAGGTTGCCACCCCCTTCATGTTCATAGCACTGACTCCATATATGGACACAACCATATATGGAGTCAGAGCTGGGATTCCCTGTACAGCGCTTCAGGCAAGTGCAGTGAATAAATTATCTTCTGCCGACACTGGTGGGTGTCACCCCATCAGTGGTGTCACCCGGTGCGGCCCGCACCCACCGCACCCCCCTCGCAACGCCACTGGATACGGGGGTGTATGCCATCCGGTCCTGGCGATTTGTCTATTTTAATCTTTTTAAGTCGCTGCTGTACTTCTTTCTGGGTCGGACAGGGCACTTTTAAAGGGGAATTTACTTTTACATTTTGCATTTCATTTGACAGTTTATTTTCCTCAGTGAAAACAGTGGTGAAGAAAATATTTAATAGCTTGGCTTTATCCTCATCGCTTTCTGCAACTCCCCCCTCATTGCTATGTAGAGGGCCGACTCCTTCAGGTTTATATTTTTTACCATTTATATAATTGAAAAACATTTTAGGGTTAGTTTTGCTCTCTTTGGCAATTAATCTCTCGGTCTCTAGTTTGGCAGTTTTTATTAGTTTTTTACATATTCTATTTTTTTCCTTATAGTTTATCAGTGCTTCCTGACTCCCCTTCTGTTTTAGTGATTTATATGCTTTCTTTTTGTCATTTATTGCTTTTTTTACGGTTCTATTTATCCACATTGGTTTCTTCTTATTTCTTAGCCTTTTATTTCTATAAGGTATGCATCGATCACAATTTGATGTTACAATGCTTTTAAAAATCTCCCATTTTGTGGTTGTATCTTTATTTTTGAGGACTATGTCCCAGTTAATTAGGCCTATGGCCTCTCTTAGTTGGCTAAATTTTGCTTTTTTGAAGTCTGGTATTCTTGTTCCTCCCTGTAGAAACTCTCGTTTGAAGGATAATTGGAAGGTTATTACTTTATGGTCACTATTTCCCAGGTGTCCCCCGACCTGCACGTCTGTTGTTCTATCAGGTCTATTGGTTAATACTAAGTCCAGTATGGCCGTCCCTCTAGTTGGGTCCTGAACCATTTGGGAAAGGTAATTATCTTTGGCTATTGCCAAGAACCTGTTTCCTTTATGGGATGTACAGGTTTCAGTTTCCCAGTCTATATCTGGGTAGTTGAAGTCCCCCATAATAACCACCTGATTATGGTTTGCTGCCTTGTTTATCTCGTTTAGTAATAGATTTTCTGCGGACTCTGGTATATTAGGTGGTTTATAGTAAACTCCTATTAGTAATTTATTATTGTTTTTGGCTCCATTTATCTCCACCCACAATGACTCCACATTTTCGTGTCCCTCACAGATGTCTTCCCGGAGTGTGGGCTTTAGAGAGGACTTTATGTAAAGGCAGACCCCTCCCCTCTCCGGTTTTGACGATCCTTTCTGAACAGATTGTAACCTTGTACATTAACTGCCCAGTCATAGCTATCATCCAGCCATGTCTCAGTTATTCCCACTATGTCATAATCCTCCTCACACATCACTAATTCCAGTTCCCCAGTTTTATTAGTCAGGCGTCTGGCATTAGTATACATACATTTGAGAGGTTTATGCATATTTTTTGCCCTACACATTTCCTTCTGAACTTTTCTAGTCCCTCCTTCCATTTCTCCCCCAGTCCCACTACCTTGCCCCCGGTCTCTATCTGCACTATCTTCCCCTCCTATAATGTAATTTCTCTCCCCCCCAGTCCCTAGTTTAAACACTCCTCCAACCTTCTAGCCATCTTTCTTATTTTACAGCTGACAACATCATGTTAAAAAAAATAAAAACAATGCGAAGGAAGCACCAGCTGCGAATGCAGCAGTTCAGGGAGCAGCAAACCAGGAAGATGAGGCAGCTCAAGATGCAGTTCTCCCACCAAATGCGAGCCATGGAGGAGGCTCATCTTAAGGACATCGATGATCTGCTGGAGGAGCAGAGAAAATTTAAAAAATTACCCTAATTTTTTTGGTTATTTATATATTTATGTTAAAAAATAATTCTATTTTGTTAAAGATTATTTTATAAAACTATAATGTTAAATCAAATTTATTGCGTTTTGTTTGATTGGAAACAAAGGGTACAGATAGTGTTGCCCATATTAATAATTATTTTTCATTACTGTAATCTTTCAAGGGTTTTAGGTTCAACTGGTTTATGTGCTAGATCTGGTAAGGTTTTTGGTAAGGCTGTAAAACACACCCGGAAAGGGCTAGCGGGCTGCAAAAGGCAGCAAAATGTAGGTAAATCCCCTGCAAACAAATGTAGATAGGGAAATGATGAGTTAACATAAAATAAATAAAAATTAAACAATATTAATTGGAGTTAGGTCCCATAGCACAGAATCAGGATTCAAGTCACCCACCAATGGAGAAGGTCACTTACTATTATTTCGACCCCAGCACCCAGACAAAGGAGAGAGGTCCCACAGCAGAGAATCAGGCATCATATCAACCACCACAGGAGTAGGCCACCATTTAGTTACTTTGACCCCTTCACCCAGACAGAGGAGATAGGCCCCACAGCAGAGAATCAGGCATCATATCAACCACCACAGGAGTAGGCCACCATTTAGTTACTTTGACCCCTTCACCCAGACAGAGGAGAGAGGCCCCACAGCAGAGAATCAGGCATCATATCAACCACCACAGGAGTAGGCCACCATTTAGTTACTTTGACCCCTTCACCCAGACAGAGGAGAGAGGCCCCACAGCAGAGAATCAGGCATCATATCAACCACCACAGGAGTAGGCCACCATTTAGTTACTTTGACCCCTTCACCCAGACAGAGGAGAGAGGTTCCACAGCAGAGAATCAGGCATCATATCAACCACCACAGGAGTAGGCCACCATTTAGTTACTTTGACCTCTTCACCCAGACAGAGGAGAGAGGCCCCACAGCACATATTCAGGCATCATATCAACCACCACAGGAGTAGGCCACCATTTAGTTACTTTGACCCCTTCACCCAGACAGAGGAGAGAGGCCACACAGCACATATTCAGGCATCATATCACACACCACAGGAGAAGGCCTCTTTCAGTGACTTAGGCCTTTGGACCCAGACAGAGGAAAGAGGTCAGAGATTAGCTTCATATCCCCCAGCACAGCATAAGACCGCTTTATTTGACTTAGGCCTCAGCACCCAGACAGAGGACAGAGGTAGCATGGCAGAGGTTATGGCTTTATGTCACCCGATAGTTTAACAGGCCACTTTCATCTAGTTAGGCCCGGCGCCCAGACAGAGGAGAGTTTCATTCAACTGTGGGTTACATAAAATTTGTATTAAATAAAGAAGTGGCCCGTAGTACAACAAGACATGTTTTAGGCAGTTATTAAGGACTACTCTGCACAAGGGAGGGACAGGTCCTGTGGGATCCATGCCTGGTTCATCTTTATGAACGCCAGCTTGTCCACATTGGCTGTGGACAGGCGGCTGCGCTTGTCAGTAATGACGCCCCCCGCCGTGCTGAATACGCGTTCTGATAAAACGCTGGCCGCCGGGCAGGAAAGCACCTCCAAGGCATAACATGCTAACTCTGGCCACGTGGACAATTTTGAAACCCAGAAGTTGAATGGGGCCGAACCGTCCGTCAGTACGTGGAGGGGTGTGCAGACATACTGTTCAACCATGTTAGTGAAATGCTGCCTCCTGCTAACACGTTCCGTATCAGGTGGTGGGGCAGTTAGCTGTGGCGTGGAGACAAAACTTGTCCACATTTCTGCCATGCTAACCCTGCCCTCAGAGGAGCTGGCTGTGACACAGCTGTGTTGGCGACCTCTAGCTCCTCCTCTGCCTTGGCCTTCCACCTGTTCCCCTGTGACAGTTGGGAATGCTCTCAGGAGCGCGTCTACCAGCGTGCGCTTGTACTCGCGCATCTTCCTATCACGCTCCAGTGCAGGAAGTAAAGTGGGCACATTGTCTTTGTACCGGGGATCCAGCAGGGTGGCCACCCAGTAGTCAGCACACGTTAAAATGTGGGCAACTCTGCTGTCGTTGCGCAGGCACTGCAGCATGTAATCGCTCATGTGTGCCAGGCTCCCCAGAGGTAAGGACAAGCTGTCCTCTGTGGGAGGCGTATCGTCATCGTCCACCGTATCCCCCAGCCACGCACTAGTGATGGGCCTGAGCTGTGTGGGCTGCCACCCTGCTGTGAACCTGCTTCATCCTCGTCCTCCTCCACCTCCTCCTCATCCTCCTCGTCCTCCATTAGAGTGCCTTGGCTGGCGACTTGTGAACCTGCCCTCTGCTGCTTCAAAAACCTCCTCTGAGCTACTTCTAACAGACTGGCCTGAAAGTCTTAGAAACGAGCCCTCCTCCCTCCTCCTCCTCCTACACCTGGGCCACCTCCTCTTCCATCATTGCCCTAAGCGTTTTCTCTAGGAGACATAGAATTGGTATTGTAACGCTGATAACAGTGTCATCGCCACTGGCCATTTTGGTGGAGTACTCAAAGCAGTGCAGCAGGGCACACAGGTCTCGCATGGAGGCCCAATCATTGGTGGTGAAGTGGTGCCGCTCCGCAGTACGACTGACGCGAGCGTGCTGCAGCTGAAACTCCACTATGGCCTGCTGCTGCTCGCACAGTCTCTCCAGCATGTGCAAGGTGGAGTTCCACCGGGTGGGCACGCCGCATATGAGGCGGTGAGCGGGAAGGCCGAAGTTCCGCTGTAGCGCAGACAGGCGAGCAGCGGCAGGATGTGAACGCCGGAAGCGCGCACAGACGGCCCGCACTTTATGCAGCAGCTCTGACATGTTGGGGTAGTGGTGAATGAACCTCTGCACCACCAAATTCAGCACATGCGCCAGGCAAGGGATGTGCGTCAAACCGGCTAGTCCCAGAGCTGCCACGAGATTTCGCCCATTATCGCATACCACCAGGCCTGGCTTGAGGCCCACCGGCAGCAACCACTCGTCCGTCTGTTGTTCAATACCCCGCCACAACTCCTGCGCGGTGTGGGGCCTGTCCCCCAAACATAAGAGTTTCAGAATGGCCTGCTGACGTTTACCCCGGGCTGTGCTGAAGTTGGTGGTGAAGGTGTGTGGCTGACAGGAGGAGCTGGTGGAAGCAGAGGAGGAGAGAAAGCCGAGTAGGAGGAGGAGGCTACAGGAGGCAGAGAATGATGCCCTGCGATCCTAGGTGGCGGAAGGACGTGCGCCAAGGAACTCTCCGCCTGGGGCCCAGCCGCCACTACATTCACCCAGTGTGCAGTTAGTGAGATATAGCGTCCTTGGCCGTGCTTACTGGTCCACGTATCTGTGGTTAGGTGGACCTTGGCACAAATGGCGTTGCGCAGTGCACACTTGATTTTATCGGACACTTGCATGTGCAGGGAAGGCACGGCTGTCTTGGAGAAGTAGTGGCGGCTGGGAACCACATACTGGGGGACAGCCATGGCCATCAGCTGTTTGAAGCTGTCTGTGTCCACCAGCCGGAATGACAGCATTTCAAAGGCCAGTAGTTTAGAAATGCTGGCATTCAGGCCAAGGGCTCGAGGGTGACTAGGTGGGAATTTGCGCTTCCTCTCAAAGGTTTGAGAGATGGAGAGCTGAACGCTGCTGTGTGAAATAGTGGAGACGCAAGGTGATGGTGGCGGTGTCGGTGGCGCATCCTCTGTTTGCTGCTCGGCAGGTGGCAACAATCCTCTCGAGGCGGAAGCCGAGGCAGCAGCGGTAGAGGGAGCAGGGGGAGCCTGAGCGGGTTCATTTTTTTTGAGGTGTGCACTCCACTGCAGTTCATGCTTTGCATGTAGATGCCTGATCATGCAGGTGGTGCTCAGGTTAAGAACGTTAATGCCTCGCCTCAGGGTCTGATGGCACAGCGGGCAAACCACTCTGGTCTTGTCCTCAGCACATTGTTTGAAGAAGTGCCATGCCAGGGAACTCCTTGAAGATGCCTTTGGGGTGCTGGGTCCCTGTTGGCACTGGCCAATAGCAGGCGAACTCTCTGGACGGTGGCTGTTCTTCTTTTGCCCCCTGCTCCCTCTTTGGCTTCGCTGTTGTCTCGGTCTCACCACTGCCTCTTCCTCTGAACTATTTAAGTCAGCGGCACGACCTTCAGTCCATGTGGGGTCTAAGACCTCATCGTCCTCTGCATCGTCTTCCACCCAGTCTTCCTCCCTGACCTCCTCCTGTTTAGTCTGCACACTGCAATAAGACGCGGCAGTGGGCACCTGTGTTTCGTCATCATCAGACACTCGGTCACTCTGCTGTGGTGGTATTCCCATGTCCTCATCATCTGGATACATAAGTGGTTGTGCGTCAGTGCATGGTATGTCTTCCACCGCTAGGGAAGGGCTAGGTGGACGCCCCTGGGAACCCCTGCCAGCAGAGTCTTCAAACAGAAGAAGAGACTGCTGCATAACTTGAGGCTCAGCCAGTTTCCCTGATATGCATGGGGGTGATGTGACAGACTGATGGGCTTGGTTTTCCGGTGCCACCTGTGCGCTTTCCGCAGAAGACTGCGCGGAAGACAATGTGGTGAACGTGCTGGAAGCACTGTCGGCCACCCAATCGACTAATGCCTGTACCTGCTCAGGCCTTACCATTCTCATAACGGCATTGGGCCCCACCAAATATCGCTGTAAATTCTGCCGGCTACTTGAGGGAGTTGGTTCACTACTTTGTGCGCCTGAGGCCGAACGGCCACGTCCTCTGCCAGCAACAGAGACTCCACGGACCCCACCACGACCGCGTCCTCGTCCCTTAATAGAATGTTTTCTCATTGTTGCGATTCAACTCGCACCACAATAAAATATATTATTTTTTAGCCCCAAAAATCCCACACTGGAAGATATAATTCCTTTTTACGCTATAAATTACAAGAAGACTGCTGCAAATTGGACACCAGAATTTTTAAAATGCTACTTATGTTAAATGAATTCCCACAGTGGGAGAACTATTTCCTTTTTACAGGAGTAACAACGTGCGGCGTACTATTTCGGGTGTCACCAACACCAGATTGATTAAATTGGCCTTTTTGGAACCAAAATGACAACACTGGACACTATAATGCCTTTTTCTGGTATTAATTACAAGAAGACTGCTGCAAATTGGACACCAGAATTTTTTAAATGCTACTTATGTTAAATGAATTCCCACAGTGGGAGAACTATTTCCTTTTACAGGAGTAACAACGTGCGGCGTACTATTTCGGGTGTCACCAACACCAGATTGATTAAATTGGCCTTTTTGGTACCAAAATGACAACACTGGACACTATGATGCCTTTTTCTGGTATTAATTACAAGAGGACTGCTGGTATTTCAGAACACCGGAATTTTTAAAATGCTCGTTTTGGTACATAAATTGCCCACACTGGGAGAATTATTGCCTAAACCTTTTTACAGTATTATTTACTGAAGGAGTGCTTCTTCTGGTCTAACACCAGAATTATGTTTGTTACAGGGAAAGATTTTTTAATTTATATTTCTGGTAAAAAAAAATTTAATTTCTGGCTGACAGTATTGGACCTGGCTGTAGTGACACTGGCTAGCCTAGCTGGAACAGCACATTCATGGGATTTGCTATCCAAGTGGGTTACTTTCAGTTTCACCACTGATATATTAAATATATTGGCAGTTGGTAGGGGTGACACAAGCACAGCCAAACCCCTGATGTAGTATATCTATGAAAAAATCGACTATTACATGAGATTAATGGACGCTGTGGCAGCTTTTGCTGTAGCACCACAAGTCCCAAAATAGCCGCCGCCTATCAGCCCAGTAACATGTGCCAGAAAATGGTCTGCCCAGCCAGAAAAAAATTGACTTTGACTGAGCAGCTGAATCGCTGTTGTTCTGTGTCACAGGAGTAGATTTTTCAATTCTTTGGAGCTTTTCTTTGGACTCTGTGGCAGCTTGAGCTGGCCCACCACAGGTCCCAAAATGGCCGCCGCCGGTCAGCCCAGTTACATGTGCCGGTAAAAATCCATCTGGCCAGTGTAAAAAAATAAACTTTCAGTGAACAGCTCAGCTGAGTTGTTCTGATGCACAGGTTTAGATCATTCACTTCTTCTCAGGTTTTTTCCTCGATTATTCCCCTGCCTATCTCGCCCTCACAGCAGCTGCATCTATCCCTGTTCTATTCACATCGGGAGTGAGTACGTCCCGACGTGCGCACAAGCTTATAAAGAGGCTGAGTCACATGCTGCACTTGGCCAATCACAGCCTTGCCAATAGTAGGCATGGCTGCGATGGCATCTTAGGGCAAGTAGTATGATGCATGTTGATTGGCTGCTTTGCAGCCTTTCAAAATGCGCCACAAAAAATGACGAACTACAAAACCGAACCCGAATTTTTATGAAAATGTTCGGGTCGTGTCACGAACACCCCAAAATTCTGTATAGACCGGAACTATTCTCGAAATGTGCGCTCAACAGTCAACAACACTAGTGCTATTCGTATCCCACTCTTAAGTTCTAATCGCACTCGATTTTAACTTATGCTTTTTTGACAGACATCGCATTCTATTTGATGCCTGGCAAAAAAAAAAATGCATAAGTTAACATCGAATGCGATTAGAACTTAATAGTGGGATACGAATAGCACTGCGTGCTAGAACAACACGCACACGATTATTCAAATTTTGTATTATCGCGATACAAAACCAAACAGTAAAGTTAAAATCGAATGCAATTAGAACGTGTAGTGTGATGCGATTTATTTGAGTTCTAAGAATCGCATTGCGATTTCAACTTAATTCTCAGATCCGACAGTACATTCTACTGGAGGAGGCGTTCCCATGGTGATCGGTAGCTCAAAGTTGTAATCGCAATGCGATTTCAGCTTTAAGCCTGTACTATTCTGCTATATAGTACTTTCAAAATGCGCCGAGAGAACATGCCGAACTCCGAACTCGAACCCGAACTTTTTTGAAAATGTCCGGGTTCGGGTCCGTGTCACGGACACCCCAAAGTTCGGTACGAACCCGAACTATTCTCGAACTGTTCGCTCAACACTAGTTTTAAAGTTATCACCATATAAAGTCACACTGGTCAAATTTGCAAAAAATGGCCAAGTCCTTAAAGTGAAATAGGGCCGAGTCCTTAAGGGATTAAGCCACAAATAACTAAGCATTCTGTATTAAGAATGCAAATATTTTCCTTTATAACCATGATATAAGGGAAAATAATAAAATCTACACAACACCTAACTCAAACCCGAACGAGGCTTAACTTTATTGATACACAAGATTAAAAACCAAACAGGGGTGAGCAACTTGCCCTCATATTTGTCTACATATATTAGAAGGAGGGGTCAGTTGTACCTGAACACAAAGAGGACTAGCAATATATAGGTCGTATGTGTCCAGTGAGCGTGAGGTTCACTTTTGACCTATCACCAGATTGACCCCCTCAACCAAGAAATAAGAGAAAGAAAAATGTCACCAAGCACATATTCTGCTAGACATATGCCTAGAGCTGGTGTGTATGGTTATTGACACCTGTTGGATATGACTGTGCTATCTGTGACCAAGAAGAGGCTAGGGGTACAGGAGGATAGTTATAATCTACTCCGAGCTAGACAATATTCTGTTGTCGCTCTTCCTAAAGAGTAGCCTCCATGATCAACACACACAAGGGAAGCCTGGGACCTTGATTGTGGAACCCAGTGCCCTAATTTTTGTTATAGAGCCCCTATGTTGCTTCCTGATTAAAAAGAAGATACCCTCAGCTAACTATAAGACCCCACATCAGTGTCTGGCTCGACGCGTTTCATCACAAAGGTGACTCATCAGGAGCTAGCTAAGCACGTGGTGGTGAGCTGACAAGATGCCGCCAGGTATGTGGCAGCGTGGCCGGCGCTTGGATGGCCGTAAGGCGGCCACCTGACCCGCCAGATTTTAAGGAGGGAGGACCGCCCCTAAGCGGGAGTCAGGGCAACGTGCCAGCCAGTCCAGTGAGGGCAGGGTGGGACCAACCCCGCTAGTTACCTCCCTCATGCCGGCCAGCTGCATGCGATATATCACCTGCAAGCTAAGGTAAAGATAAAAGAGGAGGGACATCCAAGGCAGGACAAGTTTGGGATTGAGGAATTGTAAGGGAATAAAATAACAGAGGCAAAGCGGGATACAGTGTTGGCCAGTGATGTAACTCAAAAGCCAACTGGCTGCAAACCAGGTGCATAAACCAGTGCAACATATGACAGTACTAGTCACCGATGGGTCAATATTAATAAAGGCCACAACCGCACTCAGACAAAAGATGTACATTCATGTAACGGACTCATTACAGATCCCCCTCATCCGCTACCCCCAACACCCAGTGGGGAGAAAACTTATGAGCGGCAAACCGCAATTGCCTGTAGAGTGAGGGATTTTGGGGGCGACACCAATACCACAACAGCTACTGCATAAGTCCGTGCGAGAACCAATGGTTGACATAGGGACATCACATCGTTGTCAGCATCAAAGAAGGTGCTATGGACATTTATCAGTCCTTGCATAAAAACCTTCCCATCCTGCACATGGGACACATAGTCAGTGGATGATGTGATCATCGAAGAGTTGTATACGTGTCCCTTTTGATAATCTTTCAGGGTACTGTAGTTCACCCATTTCAGTTATTACTTTAGTTGCCCTCCTCTGAACCCTCTCCAGCTCTGCTATGTCTGCCTTGTTCACAGGAGCGCAGAACTGTACACAGTCCTCCATGGGTGGTCTGACTAGTGATTTGTAAAGTGGTAGGACTATGTTCTCATCACTGGCATCTATGCCCCTTTTGATGCAACCCATTATCTTACTGGCATTGGCAGCAGCTTCCTGACACTGGTTTTTACAGCTTAGTTTACTGTTCACCTTTTCCATGTCAGTGTTACCCAGTGTTTTACCATTTAGTATGTACAGGTGACTTGCATTATTCCTTCCCATGTGCATAACCTTACATTTATCAGTGTTAAACCTCATCTGCCACTTATCTGCCCAAGCCTCCAATCTATCCAGATCCATCTGTAGGAGAAAACTGTCCTCTTCAATGTTAATTACTTTACACAGTTTAGTGTCATCTGAAAAAATGATATTAAACTGGGCAAGCCTTCTACAAGATCATTAATAAATTACCGCACCGCACTAGTGACAGTGGCCCAATCTGAGTGTGTATCATTAATGTGTTCACGGACCACTGGTAAAGAAAAATATGCGTCTCCATATTAGACGTGTCACTGTGGGGAAGAGGCGCTAAAATAATAACTTTATTGATACACAAGATTAAAAACCAAACAGGGGTGAGCAACTTGCCCTCATATCTGTCTACATATATTAGAAGGAGGGGTCAGTTAATCATTTTTCACGCAGCTCTGTCCCCATAGAAGTGAATGGGACCTCAGGGAAAACGAACTGCATCTAAATGTAATCCAGATGCAGCCCGGGTGCAATGCGTTTTTGACTGATGGTTGCTAAGAGATGTTGTTTGTAAAGGCATAAAATCTGATTGCACCTGCACTGGAAAAAACTGAAACACTGAACGCAGTCGCAGACTGAACTTGCTTGCAAAATGGTGCAAGTTTCACTGAACGCACACTAAACGCATCCTGAGCCAATCCGTATCGTTCGTGTGAAAGAGGCCTAAAGCTTCAAGTCTTTTTACCCGCATGAAAAACGCATCATATCTGATTGCACCTGCGCAAAAAAAACTAAAAACAGTGAACGCATCTTGACACAATCCGTAACGCTCGTGTGAAAGGGTCCTAGTGACACGTCAGATCTGCAAAAAATGGCTTGGTCAGGCAGGTGAAAATTGGCCCAGGGTAGAAGGAGTTAAAACAGGGCTCGACAAATTTGTCAACCTGTTTTCTAAGGTGCCAGGGCGCAGGGCCGGCGCTCCTAGTCTGCCTGTAGCGCTCTAAATAGAGCACTGCTCAAGCTGGCGCGTCCATGAGGGCGCATCGCCCGGGCGCAGCATGAAAAGAGGGACTGACAGGAGGGAAGCACTCAGCGCTCCCTCCTGTCACTCCCTCATTGTAGCGTGGCCGAACCCTGTATGGTCCGCGGGTACAGGGAGCATCTGTCTCCTGTACCCGTGGACCATACAGAGCTCGGCCATGCTAGTGAATGACAAGGGGGAAGTGAATGACAAGGGGGGAAAGTGAATGACAAGGGGGAGTGAATGACAAGGGGGAAAGTGAATGACAAGGGGGGAAAGTGAATGACAAGGGGGAAAGTAAATGACAAGGGGGGAAAGTGAATGACAAGGGGGGAAAGTGAATGACAAGGGGGGAAAGTGAATGACAAGGGGGAAAGTGAATGACAAGGGGAGAAAGTGAATGACAAGGGGGAAGTGAATGACAAGAGGGGAAGTGAATGACAAGAGGGGCAAAGGGAATGACAAGAGGGGGAAAGGGAATGACAAGAGGGGGAAAGGAAATGCCATGGGGGGAATGACAAGAGGGGGAAAGGGAATGACAAGAGTCGGAAAGAGAATGACAAGAGGGGGAAGGATAATGACATGGGGGGAATGACAAGAGGGGGAAAGGGAATGACAAGAGGGGGAAAGGGAATGACAAGAGGGGGAAGGATAATGACAAGAGGGGGAAGGATAATGACAAGAGGGGGAAAGGGAATAACAAGAGGGGGAAAGGGAATGACAAGAGGGGGGAAGGGAATGACAAGAGGGGGAAAGAGAATGACAAGAGGGTGAAGGATAATGACAAGAGGGGGAAAGGGAATAACAAGAGAGGGAAAGAGAATGACAAGAGGGGGGAAGGGAATGACAAGAGGGGGAAAGAGAATGACAAGAGGGGGAAAGAGAATGACAAGAGGGGGAAAGAGAATGACAAGAGAGGGAAAGAGAATGACAAGGGGAGGGAAGAGAATGACAAGGGGGGGGGGGGAGAGAATGACAAGAGGGGAAAAGAGCTGGGGGTTGTAGTGATGTGGGGACTGCAGAGGCTGAGCCCCAGTTGGGGGTTGTAGTGATGTGGGGACTGCAGAGGCTGAGCCAAAGCTGGGGGTTGTAGTGATACAGAGACTGCAGAGGCTGAGCCCCAGGTGGGAGTTGTAGTGATTTGGGGACTGCAGAGGCTAAACGCCAGCTGGGGGTTGTAGTGCTCAGTAAAGTGTCATGGTGCCCACTGTGTTTATGCCCTCCAGACCCCTCTGCCCTCCCCTCTGGACCCCTCTGCCCTCCCCTGTAATCTGAGTGAAGGAGCTGGCAAGTGCCCGTCCTTCACTCAGAACGCCTGCGCCGAATGAAGACCGTTACGGCGCAGGCGCGGGATTTCATGGGAAGACAGGGCCAGCGGGAGGAGAAGAGCGCTCGCTGGCCTTGTCTATCAAGTGGAGGAGGGGGCGTGTTTCTAGTCCAAGGATGCGGCGGCTACCAGCAAGTAACCGCCCAACTTGCTGGTAGTGAAGAAATTAGCATAACATAAAAGTGCGATTTTTACAGAATTTAGAGCACAGACAGAGGTAATAGTAATATGTATGAACTCAGTGGACATTAGCAAATAGCTAATGTCCACTACTCAAAATTGCTAAATCGGGGGTGACAGAAGCCCTTTAAAAAGGTATTCCCATCACAGACAATGGGGATATGTCGCTAGGATATGCCCCCATTGTCTGACAGGTGCAGGTCCGCCTACGTCGAGAATGGGAGCACACGACGCTTGGGCGGCTGAGAATCCCATTCATTTCTATGGGGCCAGCGCACAGCTATTTTCAGCGGCCCCATAAAAATGAATGGAGGGCGGCTGCGCATAACTTTCTGGGACCCGCAATGGTAAAACCCCTTTAATAAGGTTGCTTTTTTAGTGCCCCTTCCCAGTAGTGCTGCCCCCCTCCAAAGTATCCCCTTTTAACTCCTTAAGTACCGGGCCCTTTTTTGTTTTTGCATTTTTTATTTTTACTTCCTACATTCCAATAGAAATAAACATTTACAAGAATAGGTGCACTCAGGGCTGGCCTCTGTGTTCAGTCGCCCTGTGCAAGCTAATCTTGTGGCGCCCCCTCCCCCCCCAGCCTCTCCTAAACACAGTAGTGAGGGTATAGATCAACTATAGATCAGCTTCAATGTCACTGTCTGTCAGGGGTCTTTGCAAATTTGTCAAATTCCCAGACAGTGACACTTTATAATATAATCCACAAAGTCAGTTTATGTATTGTAGAAACAAGAGCGATGTTGTCAGTTCACTATATTTAACCATTTTGCAGCACTAAGCATGTACAGCCTCTCCCTCATTTCTTCAACCCACGTCTTTGTTTGGACCCCTCTAGACAATTTCTATGTGCCAGTAATAAGAGCCCCCCTCATATCATGTGCCAGTAGCCAGAGTGCCCCCTATATCATGTGCCGGTAGCCCCCGTATTATGTGCCAGTAGCCCCCCTTATGTGCCAGTAGCCCTCCCTATCATCAGGGCCGGTGCAAGGATTTTTGCCGCCCTAGGCAAGATAAAAATTGCCGCCCCCAGCCCCCCCCCCCCCCTCCATATCTATTAGGCCTCCCATAGATATGTTTAGCTTAAAGTTGGATCCGGATTAATGCTTTTCAATGGGCATTAATTCCAGATCCGTTCTTGCGGCTTGTTTTCAGGATTTCTGGCTGGAGGAAAATCCGCAGCATGCTGTGGATTTTGCTGTGGCCAAAAAACGTGTCAGTACTGAACTGAGGACATCCTGATGCATCCTGAACGGATTTATATCTATTCAGAATGCATGGGGATAATCCTGATTAGTATCTTTCCGTCCTAGAGCCCCGAGGACGGAACTCTAGGACGGAAAGGAAAACGCTAATGTGAAAGGGGCCTTAGTTTGTCATATAAGGGGAGGGGGAAGAAACCGCAGAACTAGAGTGTGCCCCCAAAAGAAGACTGCTGGCATCTATTTTTAACTTAAGATCAGACTCACTTACTAATTACAGCACACACCCCTGTAGTGTCCACCATCATCAGTGTGCAGTGGCACACTCTAGTTCTGGGGTTTCTTCCCTCCCTGTCTGATGGTGGACACTACAGGGGTGTGTGCTGTAATTAGTGAGATTCACTCTGATGATCTGAATTTTGAAGTTAAAAGAGCTGCCTGCATACCTGCAATGATAAGGAGGGTGCCCTCCTTCACTTCAGCTCTGCCGGCAGCTCTTTTTAACTTCATAATTCAGATCATCATAATCAACAGAATCAGATTAGATTATCATTAAGATAGCTCACTTTCTTTCTTTCACTTCACTTACTTTTATAGCAGGCCAGGCAGGCACAGAGGACTGGAGGCAGTGGGGAGGAGGCAGGAGCAGCACCAGTGAGCGAGCAGACTCAGCAGAGAAGAGGACCCGGTCCCACAGCGCAGGCTGGATAGCAGGCAGCAGTAAGACTGACTCGGAGACACTCAGTCTCAGTCAGACACTGCTGCGCTGCTCAGACTGGTTTCAGCCAGAGAGCGGGAATCTGACTGGCGCCGCAGCGGGACCATTTGCTCCTCCCTCCACTTGACTTTAGGTACACCCTGTCCCGGCCCCCTCCACCACGTGACCGTGACATGACCTACCTCATCTTCTGCTGGCTGCTGCCCTCCTCCACCTGACTCCTTCTCCACAGCCAGGCCCGGGCCGCGGACCGGCCACTAGTGTAAATAAAAAAAAAAAACAGAAGGCGTCCCGGGCGGGCCCCCAGTGGCGTAGGGCGCAGCATGAGAGCGGGGCAGGGAAGGGCTGGCAGCCTTAGTCCTGGGGGGCAAATCCAGTGAAGTGGCCTATTGCACCACTGAATCATCATCACCACTCACCATCCACTCCCACCTTTTCCCTGTTTTATAATGGATATTGATGTTATAAAGCAAGCATATAATATACAGTATAATCCCGTCATCACGCTGTATAGTATACAGTATAATATACAGTATAATAGCATTCTTAATACAAAATGCAAAGTAAAATTTCCATTGAGGGGTTAAATTTTTAAAAAATTAACTCACCTCATCCACTTGATCACGCAGCTGGTCTCGTCTTCTTTTTTCTTCTTCTGGCAGGACCTGGCTGGAAAAGGACCTTCAGTGACGTCATCACACGTCCGGCTGAATGAGAGGAGTTATTCTGTATTAAGAATGCTATTATTTTCCCTTATAACCATGTTATAAGGGAAAATGATACAGTGAATAGGGGGTCGCTCATCCCGATCACCTCCTAGCAACCATGCGTGAGAATCGCACTGCATCCAGACTTGCTTGCGGATGTTAAGCGATTTTCACGCACCCCAATTCTTTTCTATGGGGCCTGCGTTGCGTGAAATATAGAGCATGCTGCGATTTTCACTCAACGAACAAGTGATGTGTGAAAATCACAGCTCATGTACACAGCCCCATAGAAGTGAATCGGTCAGGATTCAGTGCGCGGAAAACTCGCCCGTGTGAAAGGGGCCTATGGGAAAATCCAGCACTGTGTGCAGTGTCAGCTCCAAGTCTGTATTTCTCTAACTACAGAGCAGTAGAAAACGGAAATTATAAGGCACATGTGAACATAGCCTTATCAAGAACAACACTGGCAGTTATGTACAATAAGACTCTTTTGTAACCTCAGTGTGTACTTCACAGTCAGGATGCCGGATAAAGCCTCATCAGACATCCATGGAGCACGGTCCGTGAAATCCCTGCCTGCCGACGTGCATAAAGCGCACAGCGTTATTGGTTACTATGACGCCGTGCGCTTTAGAAGGACAGGATTTCACGGACCGTGCTCCACAGATGTCTGCATGAGGCTTAAAGGAGTTGCTCAGGTTCAGAGCTGAACCTGAACATAAC
The DNA here is from genome assembly GCA_033119425.1 of Bufotes viridis. Classification (NCBI taxonomy): domain Eukaryota; kingdom Metazoa; phylum Chordata; class Amphibia; order Anura; family Bufonidae; genus Bufotes; species Bufotes viridis. The sequence continues at coordinate 27,897,149 of CM065592.1, forward strand.
CCCATTTTCACCAAGGCAGCCCCCTGCGGAAACTTCAGCCCAGCAGTGTGTTCGGTGACGTCACCGGCTCTGATGGGCGGGCTTTAGCGTTGCCCTAGCCATATTACACAAATGAGCAGCGCTAAAGCCCACCCATCAGAGCCGCTGACGTCACCGGGCTTCCTGCCAGCCCCACAGAGAGCCCCAGGGCTGCCTGGGTGATAATGGGAGTACGTTCAGGTTCAGCTCTGAACCCGGACAACCCCTTTAAGAGGTGCTATACTGATACACCTAGCAGATTAGACATGAGTCCAGCAGGAGGCCTGGAGCTTCCCACAGGGCACTGTCCCCTAGCTAGCCTGAGCTGCAGCAACTTCTCTCACCCCCAGTAAGTCCCTAGAGCTGCAGACATGGCTCCCAGGGGCTGACTGAGGGGAGACAAGCAGCCTGGCTGCCAGTGCCCCCCATACCTTTCATTATGAAGTTCTCTCCTTCCTAGAAATGAGGCATGGCCTCACGGAGGATGGTGGGCGTGACCTCACACAATCTAGGGGCGTGGCTTCACGGGTCGGTGGGCGTGGCCTGTTAGTCTGCAGAAACTGACAGAGCCGTGGTGTTCTGTGAAAATTTGCTGCGTCTTTAATCTTCCTGGCTGCTGGCTCTCTGCTTCCCCCTGCACAGAGGACCGCCCACTGCCCGCCTCCAGCACGTGGTGAGACTGCCCTCCACCAGGCTCAGACGCAGTTGTTCTGCGCTGCGGCCGTTTTTTAACATGATTGAGGGCGGCCAATTGCCTGCCTGCCCCTCGTACCAGCCCGGCCCCTGGAGCGGGGCGCCGGCCGCCACTTAACAAGTTTTTTTTTTTACATCCAGGGTTCCGGCGGCGCCCCCTGCTAAATTGCGCCCTAGGCGATTGCCTAGGTCGCCTTACAGGTGGCGCCGGCCCTGCCTATCATGTGCCAGTAGTCCCCACTATCGTGTGCCAGTAGCCACCGTATCATGTGCCAGTAGCCCCCCTTATCATGTGCCAGTAGTCCCCCCTTATCATGTGCCAGTAGCCCCCCCTTATGTGCCAGTAGCCCCCCTTATGTGCCAGTAGCCCCCCTTATGTGCCAGTAGCCCTCCCTATCGTGTGCCAGTAGTCCCCCCTATGGTGTGCCAGTAGCCCCCCTATCATGTGCCAGTAGTCCCCCCTATCGTGTGCCAGTAGCCCACCCATCATGTGCCAGTAGTCCCCCCTTATGTGCCAGTAGTCCCCCCTTATGTGCCAGTAGTCCCCCCTTATGTGCCAGTAGTCCCCCCTTATGTGCCAGTGGTCCTCCCTTATGTGCCAGTAGCCCCCTTATGTGCCAGTAGCCCCCCCTTATGTGCCAGTAGCCCCCCCTTATGTGCCAGTAGCCCCCCCTTATGTGCCAGTAGCCCCCCTCCCCTTATCATGTGCCAGTAGCCCGCCCCCCTCTCCTTATCATGTTCCAGTATTGTACAAAAAAACATAACAAAACAAAAAAACACCGCATTGCACCCGCACTGAATCCGGACCCATTTATTTCTATGGGGCTGTGCACATGAGCGGTGATTTTCCCGCATCACTTCTGCATTGCGTGAAAATCGCAGCATGTTCTATATTGTGCGTTTTTCACGCAACGCAGGCCCCATAGAAGTGAATGGGGCTGCGGGAAAATCGCAAGCAAGTGCTGATGCAGTGCAATTTTCCTGCATGGTTGCTAGGAGACCATCGGGATTGGATCGTGATTGGACCATGTGACCCAGTGACATCACTGAAGGTCCTTCACCCCCCGCCCAGCTGAAGACAGAACAGGAGACCGGCAGCTACGCGTTTAAATGGAGGGGGTGAGTTTGTTTTTTAATTATTTTTAACCCTCTATAGCCCTTTTTACTTTGCATTCTCTATTGAGAATGCTATTATTTTCCGTTATAACTATGTTATAAGGGAAAATAATAAAATATACAGAATACTTAACCCAAAACCACGTGGTGAGTGCAATTACGTCATCAAAGGTCCTTTTGCAGGGCCTGAAAGAAGAAGAAAGAAGACGATGCCGGCTGCGCGATCAATTGGATGAGGTGAGTTAATTATTATTATTTTTTTTAACCCCTTAAGCCACATTTTAGTAAGCATTCTGTATTAAGAATGCTATCATTTTCCTTTATAACCATAAGGGAAAATTATAAAATATACGGAATACCGAACCCAAACCCGAACTTCATTGAAGTTCAGGTCTGGGTACCACATTCAGTATTTTCTCACGCGTGTGCCAAATGCATTGCACTCGTGTGGAAACAACTGATCAACGGAACGCAAGTTAATTTTTAAAAATTTTAACCCCTTAAGCCACATCACACATTGCGGAAAACTCGCTCGTGTGAAAGGGGCCTAATAGAACAGTAATATGTGGGGTTTTCTGCAGACCCACTGAAATGAATGGTACTCCATACGGTCCGCAAAAAAAAAATGGAACGGACACGGAAAGAAAATACTTTGTGTGCGTGAGCTCTAACTGTGATCTTCTGATCGCTTGTCACATAGATCATAATAATAGAGAACTGTTATGGTCCATGCGTTTTTCATTGCCTGCCTGTGAAGCTGTGCCTCGTGCACAGCTTTACAGGCAGATTACCATGGCAGCCTGGGACACTGCAGGGACTCCTCTTTCCTCTGCCTAACCTCACAGATTCTGCGATCGCTATTAAACGCAGCATCTGAGGGGTTAAATTTCCCGCTTTCATACAGCAGGACAGCAACCCAAATCCGGGACTGTTGGAAGGCGTGCCTCTGTGCTAGCATTGTGAGAACTGACGTCCAAGTTCATTTAATCCTTTAAATCACACTCTTTGACCTCCATTTTCGTGGCAGTGACTTCTGTTTTCAAGTGGATTTCAACTTATTTTACCTCAGGACAGCTCTGTGCAAATACTTTGTTACTGAGGTAAGTTCTCAGCCTAATTCATTTATAAAAGAAAATACACATGTGAATGAGAGGAGTTTATTCCACTTACCGAGATACTCCAAAATGCCGCCTTCAGTGTTAACATTTTAGTCCATTCTTACACTCCCCCACGTACTGAAAATTGGAATCGTCCACTCAGTGCAAAGCCCCCGCGGAAGACGCAGGAACTATGCTGTAATAGGGTTGTAATGAACTGAAAGTTGTCCGAGTCAAACGTGTCATACACATCTGGTTCATCGACACCAGTATCCCTCCCACCGTTCAGTACAAATGGTTAAGCCACTTTTAAACATTGCGGGGCTGTAAAGTCAGAAAACAATTTTAACTTCCCCTATACTCTCGAAATGGAACGGCCCAATCGTTTCACTGCCCTAAGAGGAGAAGCAGCCAGTGTGCTGAAATGGGGGTGTGATCGTTTCCGGCAACTAAAATGGTTCAGTCCGCTTTACTAAACAGTGTAAAGATGCGGTACTATAGCTGTACTTCGCCTATGCTGTACTCATACACGCTATAATCCTGTCGCTCTCCGTGTAAATGATGTGTTGTGTACTCTCCCTATGTATTAGAAATGGAATCGTCCAATTAGTGCATAACCTTCTGCTTAGGAACCACGGAATGTGCGGTAGTAGGGGTGTGTTGGTTTTTGGCGAACGGCACAAGTGTGAACAGGTAATAAATGTTTTCTTATGTGCATTTCACAAGGAGCTTCCAGTGTTTACACATTGCTTTTTAAAAACTCCTTACAACTGCAAAAAAATATATGCGGGTTACTGGTTTTTAGAGGTGAAGTAATTGCTTTCCACCTTTAAATAAAAAAATAAATATAGTTCTCTTAAAAAACACGTGCTTTTTTTTCAATGACGTGTGCTGTCTGCGTTTTCCACGGACAGCACACGAATCCATTGCTTTAAGGCGTGTGACGGATTGGCTCCGCACTAGAGATGAGCGAACTTCTATTTTTAGTTTGGCGTCCAAAGTTCGGGTTCGGGTTATCGTAGCATCCCGTTATGGATTCCGCTACCGGTAGCGGAATCCATAACGGGATGCTACGATAACCCGAACTTTGGACGCCAAACAAAAAATAGAGGTTCGCTCATCTCTACTCCGCACCATTTTGCAAGCAAATTTAGTCAGTTTCGTCTGCGATTGCGTTCAGTTGTTCAGTGTTTTCTGTGCGGGTGCAATGCGTTTTGATGCGTTTTTCACGCGCGTGATAAAAGCTGAAGGTTTAGAAACAAAATCTCTTAGCAACCATCAGTGAAAAACGCATCGCACCCGCACTTGCTTCCGGATGCAATGCGTTTTTCACTGAAGCCCCATTCACTTCTATGGGGCCAGCGTTGCGTGAAAAACGTAGAATATAGAACATGCTGCGATTTTCAAGCAACGCAGAAGTGATGCGTGAAAAAAAACGCTCATGTACACAGACCCATTGAAATGAATGGGTCAGGATTCAGTGCGGGTGCTATGCGTTCACGTCGCGCATTGCAACCGCGTGGAAAACTCGCTCGTGTGAAAGGGGCCTAAGTGTGTTTGTTTGCATTTTTCTCATTTTTATCTTTTTTTTTCTGACTGTGGGTCAGTAAAAAAAAATCACGAACACATGCACGCCTATTGAAGTCTATTTGCGCGCGCTGCTGACTGGAAGCTCAGGACAGGACCTGCGAGACGTCATCACGCTGGAGCGCGGGTCCTCTTCTGAGCTTCCAGTCAGCAGCGAGTGTTCACAGCGCCGTGAGCAAATGGAGGAGGTGAGTGATTTATTTTTTTTTTTTTTTTGCAGAGGCAGAGAAGGGGGCACTAATGGGGGGCATTATTCTTTCTGGGGGGCACTAATGGGGAGCATTATTATTACTAATTGCACTAATGGGGCATTAATATTATTGGGAGCCACAGTATGACGACGACCTAACACCCTGCCATGCCCCACGACCACACCCACTTTGGGGTGTGGTTTAACTTGGCCGGTATATTTTTGGTGGGAAAGATGGCAACCCTAGGTGCGTCCGTTTTTCATGGAAGACAGAAAGAAAATGCTATTGAAATTAACTCTCAGCTGAGCAACATCTGTGGATTACGGATGACGTCTTAAAGGTAAAAACGGACACACAGGCCTGTCATGGATCTTTCACGGATGATACATGGACGCTTTTTTTTCACGAGCGTGACACTGACACGTAAATGTGGATAAGGCCTTAATGACCAGCCTGTTTTGGTCTTGCTGGCCTAGTGATTTTTATCATTGTCGCCATCCCAGAGCAATAACTTTTTTTTTTTTTTTTCCCCCTTTTATATATAAGTGGGGAGCTTGATTTTTGCAGGATAAGGCTACATGCACACGACCGTTGCCTGCCTCCGCGTCCGCTCCTCCTTGAAATTTTGCGTCCGTCAAAAAAAACGGATGACGGACCGTTTTTTTTGACGGATCCATTGTAAAAATGCCTATCCTTGTCCGCAAACGTGAAAAAAATAGGACATGCACTATTTTTTTGACGGAATGAAAACACGGATCACGGATGCGGAACACAAACGGTTGACCATCCGCATTTTTTGACGGACCCATTGAAATGAATGGGGAAGCATCCAATCCGTGAAAAAAAACGGAACGGACGCGGAAACAAACAACGGTCGTGTGCATGGGGCCTAAGTTGTATTTCTTAACCCCCTCAGCCCCCCTAGCTTAAACCCCCTTAATGACCAGGCCACTTTATACAAATCCGTACTACACTACTTTCACCGTTTATTGCTCCGTCATACAACTTACCACCCAAATGAATTTTACCCCCTTTTCTTCTCACAAATACAGCTTTCATTTGGTGGTATTTTGTCGCTACTGAAATTTTTACTTTTTTTGGAATTTTACTTTTTTTGACCAAATTTTTGCAAAAAAACGACATTTTTCACTTTCTGTTGTAAAATTTTTCAAATAACGCTACATTTCAATTAAAATTTTTCTCTAAATTTATTGTTCTACATGTCTTTGATAAAAAAAAAAATGCAATAAGTGTATATTTATTGGTTTGGGTAAAAGTTATAGCGTTTACAAACTATGGTGCAAAAAAGTGAGTTTCCGCACTTTGACTTTCTGAGCACCTGTCCTGTTTCCTGAGGTACTACAATGCCCAGACAGTAGAAACACCCCATAAGTGACCCCATTTCGGAAAGTAGACACCCTAATGTATTCACTGAGTGGCATAGTGAGTTCATAGAATTTTTTATTTTTTGTCAAAAGTTAGCGGAAATGGAATTATTATTTTTTTTTTCAAAAAATTTCATTTTCTGCTAACTTGTGTCAAAAAATAAAAACTTCCATGAACTCACTATGCCCCTCAGCGAATACCTTGGGGTGTCTACTTTCTAAAATGGGGTCACTTGTGAGGATTTTCCATTGCCCTGGCATTTGAGGGTCACTGCAATCATTACACGTATGGCCAGAATTAGGGGGGTTGTGTAGTGATTGGTGCACACTTAGATATTTTTCCTCTGGTGGTCCCAAGCAAAGGGACCACCAGAGGAGCGGCCAGCAAGCAGATCAGACGCTGTTCACAGAACAGCGTCTGATCTGCGATTTTTTTTTTTTTTTTCCTGCGATATACAGCCTGCCAGCGCGCGATCGGCGCTGGCAGGCTGTAGTATAACTACATGCGAGCGCGCATTGCGCATGTGCGGGCGCATCATCGCGTTGTCTCGCGAGATGACGCGTAGATGCGTCCGATCAGAGCTACAGGGCCGCCGCCAGGATGCATCCCTGCGTCTGGCGGTCCTGTAGCGGTTAATGGCGCCATTTTAGGGTACACATAGCTTACTTGCTAACTTTTATTAAAGGGGTTGCAAATGGCATTGATCATGTAGAGAAAGTGAATGCAAGGCACTTCCTAATGTATTGTGATTGTCCATATTGCCTCCTTTGCTGGCTGGATTTATTTTTCCACCACATTATACACTGCTCGTTTCCATGGTTACGACCACCCTGCAATCCAGCAGTGGTGGTCGTGCTTGCACACTATAGGAAAAAAACATGGAAACGAGCAGTATAAAATGTGATAGAAAAATGAATCCAGCCAGCAAAGGAGGCAATATGGACAATCACGATACATTAGTAAGTGGCTTGTAATAGCATTTATCATGTAGAGAAAGTTATTTGCTGAAGGAAGACATCCCTTTAAAGGGGTATTCCCATCTTAATGATCACTGTTAAATCTGTTAATGATGTAACAGTGATCATTTTTCTAAGTATGTTTAATTAACTAATTCTCACCCCTTAGAAGAAATTTAAGATATACTTACCTGACTGTTGTCTTCCATCTCCCCTGGTTACGGCCACCGCTCTCCTCCCGAATCGCGGTGGCCGCGATTGCGCAGACGACTTCTTCCTTTCTCTCGGCCGGGCCGTGCACAGTCCTGAAAGCGCACGCCGACGACGCGCATGCGCTATGGTGACTTCTTCCTGGCCAGTATAGTATACTTGCCAGGAAGAAGTCACCAGGGCGCATGCACGGCGACTTGCGCGTTCAGTCCAGCGAGCGGCCCGGCCGGGAGAAGACGTCAATCAAGATGGAGCCCTCCCCCAGCCAGAATCCAGGAAGTAAACGGCGCGCCGGGAGCAGGTAAGTATGAAAAGGCATCGTGGGACAACCCCTTTAACTCTTTCTGGCAATAGAATAGGATAAAAACAGCAACGTTATCAATTTTGCGGCGTTCTAAATCGTTATAAATAACACAACAATTTATTCTCATGGTAAGTACGATTACAGCAATACCAAACACCAACATTTTTTTTTTTTACTACTTTTGCGCAATAAAAACCTAAAAGGGGAAAATGTTTTTGAATGCCAGTCTATAATACAATATTTTGTTCACTTCTACAGTACATTGCACTATACCCAAAGTGCTATGATGGCTAACCTGGACTCCAGCGGTGGTAAAACTACTACTCCCAAGATGTACACTTGCTTGGCTGCTCTCAGAACTCCATAGAAATGAATGGAGCATGCTGGGGGTTGTAGTTTCACCACAGCTATAATGCTGGAGGTTTGCCATTGTATTTTAATCTCAGTGCTATGCTGACATTCACCAGCAGGCTGCACCAGAGAGGCGCTGGCTTGAGCCCTACGCTAGGCCCCGGCATGCCTGTCCTGGCATCGGTAATCTCAGTTGCAGGGTGCTGATGAGAGACAGAGGCAGTCTGCACCCTTTGTAACCATTTACATGCGGCAGGTGCCATTGTCCACGGCATGTAAGAGGTTAAAAAGGTTAAATTTTCCTTTTTTTCCATTTTGGTTTTTTATTACCAAACCCATAACTAATGGCACCATATAGGGTTGTATAATATGTGGTGGGAAGCAGGGGGAAATAATTCCAAATAGGGTAGAATTAGAAAAAAAAACTCCATTCCGCCCCACCGTTTTTTATGTTTTTTTTTTTTTGTTTTTGTTTTTTTACACACCATTTCCTATGTGGTAAAACTGACCTGTTACTTTTATTCTCCAGATCAGTATAATTATGGCGATATCCCATATGTATAGTTTTTCTTGTATTTTTAATGCAGATATTTTTTTTATACCGTATTTTTTTTTTTATTTTCATGGACATATTCTGGCCTTTCTAACTTTTTTGTAGTTATGTGAAGGCTCATTTTTTTTGTGGGGGTGTACAATTTGGGTTGTGGGACTTTTTGATCACTTTTTATTTAATGTTTGCCGTATGAGGAAAGAATATTTTCAGATTTTAATAGTGCAGGCGTTTTTGCCCATGATGTGTATTTCTATTGTTTACGTTTTTTTTTAAATTTTGGTAAAAGGGGGATGATTTTAATTTATATAAAAAAAAATTTCCCCAAAAACTTTTTTTACACTTTTTATTTTATTTTTATTTTCATTATAGTTCCCAAAAAACCCTTTAACAAGCAAACATTAGCATTGGAGTCTGAGAAATTTACTACAGTATGTTTCTATGGAGCCCTGCCGCTGACAGGGGATCTATAGAAACATATGCTGCAGCCTCCTGTCACACAGGAGGACAGATTCTGCCGCATACAGGCTCCGGCTCCCCTGATCCACGCCGGGGGGAGCCGGAGCACACCTGGGGGCACGCACTTCCAGGTCTTAGGGCTCTTTCACACTTGCGCTTTTGCTTTCCGTCCTAGAGTTCCATCCTCGGGGCTCTAGGACGGAAAGATACTGATCAGGATTATCCTAATGCATTCTGAATGGAGAGAAATCCGTCCAGGATGCATCAGGATGTCTTCAGTTCAGTATGTGAACGTTTTTTGGACGTTTACAAAACCGTAGCATGCTGCGGATTTGTCTCCATCCAAAAATCTGGAAGACATGCCGTAACGCCGGATCCGGAATTAATGCCCATTGAAGTGCATTAATCCGGATCCGGAATTAAGCTAAACGTTGTTTCGGAACATCGCCGGATCCGACGTTTAGCTCTGCGCATGCGCAGCAGCAGTTCCGATCGGGGCCCCAGTGTAAGCTGGGGCTCCGATCGGTTACCATGGCAGCCAGGACGCTATTAAAGTCCTGGCTGCCATGGTAAGTACTCCGCAGCAGTGTACTTACCTGCGCTGCGGCCTCCGGGCGCTCCTTCATTACGTCACAGGTCCGGGCGGCGCATAGATCTATGCGCCACGGGGACCTGTGACGTCATGAAGGAGCGCCCGGCGGCTGCAGCGCAGGTAAGTACACTGCTGCGGAGTACCATGGCAGCCAGGACTTCAGTAGCGTCCTGGCTGCCATGGTTACCTGAAAGCTTATTGAAGACTAATCAGGATCCTGATCAGTCTTCAAATGCTTTCAGGTGACTTGCGTTCTGACAGATCCGGCGGGCCTGAAGTAAAAGAGGCCTTAGACCTCAAGATGCTGTTGTCTTATTTGATAACGGCATCTGAAGTGTTGAATGTCCGCAACTGGCAATACTGCCGGTCGTGGACATTAGTGCCAGATGGCTGCTCTTTAAAAAAGCAGAAACCCAGCGGCCATGTCACCTGATGCAAATGGGAGCCATTTTTAAATGTCCATTAATTTACTGTCATCGGTCGGAGAGGGGTTGTGTTACACCTGAAATCTTCTGCCTGCCATGGACTTCAGATGCTGATGCATGGACCTGCTGCAATTAAGAGGCTCTCTTCTCTAAATAATAATACTGGCGCATTTCACGTCACTGCCAATTACTTAGAGAACCTGTCACCATCTAAATATCTTTATTAAATACATTTTTAAAATACTTCCACCATGATAACCATGTTTATAAATGTAATTAATTTAAAAAATTTATATTTCTAATCAAAAATAAAGAAATAAGATTGCACACGTTCCATTATACCTGCGGACTCCCTCTGAAGAGTCGCCGCCAGGCACGCAAGCAGGAACGGCACTACGTCACACACAGGAACTTCGTTTTTCTAATTATTAGAAAAATTAAGTTTTGCACTGAGATGACAATAATCGGGATACTTAATGCCATTAAAATGCCCCAAAAGTTATAATTATGTAATTTGATTTTTTTTTTTAAATGCGTGATCTCGTGTTAACTTACAAGATCATGCTGTCCAGACAAAGAAGCTTCCCCAGTGTCCCCCTCACTGCAGAAGTTTATCATGTCTGTTCGTTTAGATTAACAGGCATGCTCAACCTACGGCCCTCCAGCTGTTGCAAAACTACAACTCCTAGCATGCCCGAACAGCCTACAGCTATCAGCCTACAGCAGGGCATTGTGGGAGTTGTAGTTTTACAACAGCTGGAGGGCCGCAGGTTGAGCATGCCTGGTTTAGAACACCACAATATTACATTACCGGAGAGGAGATCAGGAGCAGAATAGTGATAATTAAAAAAATAAATGAATAACTGTGATTTAGGCCTCATGCACACGACCGTATGTATTTTGCAGTCCGCACAAAACGGATCCGCCAAAAATGCGGATGACATCCGTGTGTATTCCGTATTTTGCGGAACGGAGCAGCTTGCCCTTAATAGAACAGTCCTATCCTTGCCCGTAATGCGGACAATAATAGGACATGTTCTATTTTTTTTTTTGCCGAATGTATATACGGAATGCACACAAAGTATCTTCCAAAAAAAGGGAACGGACACGGAATGAAAATACGTTTGTGTGCATGAGTCCTTAAAAAATATATACTATACTGGCATTGTAGAAAATATATATTAGGGCTGCAGCTATCGACTATTTTTGTAATCGAGTATTCTATCGATTAGCCTACATGCATACAAATGTTTGTGTTTTGCAGTCTGCAAATTGTGGATCCGCCAAAAAAACTGACGTATGTATGGCATCTTTTTTTTTTTTCGCGCGCGGGGCCAAGGAACAGAGCAACTGATGCGGACAGCACACGGAGTGTTGTCCGCATCTTTTGCGGCCCCATTGAAGTGAATGGGTCCGCACCCGAGCCCCAAAAAAATGCAGCTCGGATGCGGAAACAAACAACGTTCGTGTGCATGTAGGCTTAATTGAATGATTAATAGAGTACTCTAATAAAAAAAAATACGAATTAAAAGAACGTTTTTCTTTATAAAAACTCATCAGCCCCCCTCCCCAGTGCCAATAGCTGCCCCCCCATGCAATTAGCTCTGCGCCCCCCCCCTTATTGCCAACAGCTGCCCCCCCCTTATTGCCAACAGCTTCCCCCCCCCCTTATTGCCAACAGCTTCCCCCTTATTGCCAACAGCTTCCCCCTTATTGCCAACAGCTTCCCCTTATTGCCAACAGCTTCCCCTTATTGCCAACAGCTTCCCCTTATTGCCAACAGCTCCCCTTATTGCCAACAGCTTCCCCCTTATTGCCAACAGCTCCCCCTTATTGCCAACAGGTGCCCCCCTCCCAGTGCCATCAATGTTTTGTGAATCTGAATTTTATGTGATGGATCAGAACACAATAGTCTAAGTTGGTGAAGTGAAATGTCTGGCGCAAACCCGGCACATTACATAACCCAAAGAGCACCATCCCCACAGTGAGACATGGTGGTGGCAGCATCATGGGGGGGATGGGACTGGGAAACTGGTCGGAGGTGAGGGAAAGATGGATGGTGCTAAATACAGGGATGTTCCTGAGCAGAACCTGTAGCACTCTGTGCGTGATCTGAGGCTCGGACGGAGGTTCACCTTCCAGCAGGACTGACTCCAAACACACGGCTAAAGCAACACTGGAGTGGTTTAAGGGGAAACATGTAAATGTGTTGGAATGGCCGAGTCACAGCCCAGATCTAAATCCAATAGAAAATCTGCGGTCAGACTTAAAGATCGCTAATCACAAGCGCAAACCGTCCAACCTGAAGGAGCCGGAGCAGTTATGCGAGGAGGAATGGGCAAAGATCCCAGTGGTAAGATGTGGCGAGCTCATAGAGACTTATCCAAAGCGACTTGGAGCTGTGATTGCCGCAAAAGGTGACTCTACAAAGTACTGACTTTAGGGGAGTGAATAGTTATGCACATTGACTTTTTCTATTATTTTGTCCTATTTGTTGTTTGCTTCACAATAAAAAAAAAAAAAATCTTCCAAGTTGTGGGCATGTTCTGTACATTAAATGATGAAACTCCTCAAACAATTCATGTTATTTCCAGGTTGTGAGGAACCAAAATACGAAAAAAGTCAAGGGAGGGTGAATACTTTTGCAAGGCACGGTATAATGTGTAATGCTGTGCTGCTAAGCCAGTGTATCTAAGCCCATCTGAGGTGATACTATAGGAGACAAACTGGCTTTGCAGCATAACATTATACACCCGCTTTCAGATGAGCTGGTGTCACGCTGCGGACTCACAGCACCCAGCCTGACCTCCCAGCACTGCCAGGGTCGTATAGCATTATATTAATTTGATGCTATGTAACCCTTAGAGGTCTGGAATGACCTAATAGGATAACACTGACATAATAATGTCTGTGTTATGCAATACATTCCAACAGGTTTTACCCACGGTTATTTCCGACTCGATTTCTAACAGTGATATCTGCTGTGTAGCTTGGACAAATGCTATAATGGTGAATGGAAGGCTGGGATGTCAGCTTTGAAATAAGACCAGTTCCATGCATTTAGCTGCTACCATTCAGGAGATATCTAAAGCAGCTCGCCCCTCCACTTCTATATTTTCTGGTTCTTGAACAGCTTTAGGCCTAATCCACACCTAAACCAAAACCAGGAATGGAGCCTCCATTGATAAGGTAGAATGGAAAGATCTGCATTTTTTCTGTGTTTTGGACACGCACCATATTTTGGCTGGAAATCACTGACCAAACACTGAAGTGTGAACTAGGCCTTACTTGGAAACAGATCTAATAAAAGGTTTGAAGCAGTTTTCCTTCAGTTTGATACTGACTATTCACCTGGAAATGTTTTTGCTTCCAGGTTTCAGAGATGCCGGAAGGACCCACAGTGCGGCGCTTCAGCTCCCTCGTGTCTCCATTTGTAGGACAGCAGGTAGTGAAGGTTGGCGGTAGAACCAAGCAGATTGCCCTCCAGGACTTGATGGGGCAGTGGATTCAGGACTGTCAGGTATCAGACTAAATACGGTTTCCCAGTTAATGTAGATGGCACCTTAAGGGTCTGCGTGAGAATCAGAAATTTTTTCATAAGTTGAAAAGTGCAAATTGTAGGAATACGTAAACATTTTTTGACCTCTTTATTATTGCAATTTGCTGGTACAGCTGGGTCTACACCAGTCTTCACTAATGCGTTCTTCATGACGTTTTAGGGCATTTATGTCCAGTAGCTGCAGGCCGCACCAGTGATTTGACAATCTGATGGGGTCAATTCACACTGCCTGTACACAATACGCCCATAGGGCCTCATTCACCCAAGGGATGCAGTAAGTGTATTTTGGGCAAAGTATGGCACTGTTGACCTCATGTATCCATAAGGCCTCATGCACACGACCGTAGGTGTTTTGCGGTCCGCAATCCGCGGATCCGCAAAACACGGAAGCTGTTCAGCTTAAACGGACAAGAATAGTACATGCTATATTTTTTTTTTGCGGGGCCACGGAACGGAGCAAAGGACTCGGACAGCACACGGAGTGCTGTCCGCATCTTTTGCGGCCCCATTGAAGTGAATGGGTCCGCGCCCGAGCCGCAAAATATGCGGCTCAGACGCGGACCCAAAATACGTTTGTGTGCATAAGGCCTTAGGCTAAATGCACCCTCCATGTGCCAAGAGTGTTGTTCCTGCAAATGCCGGGACAGTATTTTATTGTACAGGAAAGTGTCCCCTTTCCTATACAGAACCATGCAAAACGGTTACCGCATGCACCACTCTGAAGATGTCATGTCAGAAAAGCCTGGTGTATATAGCAGGAGAATTTTTGTGGTACGTTTCATGGTGGCTTAAAACCTACAAGAATACTCATCCCCCCCCCCCATCCTCACTCCAGCTTTTCTTTAATTCCTGCTCCTGTCTGGATGCACAGGAGACGCCTTCTCAGACAATATCTGGGTTTTACCACACCCCTCGAGTCGCTGTCTAGTCCTAGGCATACACCTTCACTAGTATTGCTTCCTTTTAATATGTCTACAGGTACATGGGAAGAATCTCTACGTAGCGTTTGGGTGCAGCGTAACCCATGAAACTGCTCCTGCTGATGCCCAAGAATTGGATGAGGGCAAGGCTCCTGAGGAGAAGAGCTCAAATGATTACCCACCCACTGATGCAACCAGCACCAGTACAAGTCCCCTCAGCTCTTTGGAGCATGAAGAAGAAAACCCCAGATGCAAATGGCTGCGCTTCCATTTTGTGCTCTACGGGAGCATTAGAGTCAATGAGTTTGCGCGTGCGAGGCAGGGGAACAAGAGAGGTGACTGGAGAGACCCGACACCTAGGTACGTTTTACTGGCTGCAGAGCATCTAGGGTTAGGATTTTTTTAAACCGTCACGGACTGCAGGGAGCAACGCCTTTCAAACCTAAAGATGCCGGGGCACGTTAGAAAGTTTTAAGGGCGAAACAATTTATGTGCAGGTCTTAACCCCTTTTACCCAGAGGCTTTTTTGCCTTTGCTTTTCGTTTTGTGCTCCACGCTTTTCCAGAGCCATAACATTTTTATTTTATCGTTCACATAGCTGTATAAGGGCTTGTTTTTTGCAGGACAAATTGTACTTTCCAACGCCAATGTATAATATTACATAGAATGTAGTGGGAAGGGGGGGGTGGATTAAATTTTTATTTTATTTTATTTTTTTACAGTGTTCATTATGCAGTAAAACTAACTTCTGTTATTTATTCTCCAGGTCAGTACGAATCTGCCGATACCACAAATGTATAGTTTTTCTTGCATTTTGATGCTGAAAAAATATAAAAAATAATAATTTTTGCAGTTATGTGTGCGGAGCTGTGTGAGGGCTCATTTTTTTGCAGGGTAATCTGTACTTTTCATTGATATAATTCTGGGGTGTGTACAACTTTTTTGAGAGGAGAAGCGACCACAAAAATGTCGAATTAGCCATTTTGACACTTTTTCTTTTTGCCTTTTTCTGTATGGGATTAATATGATGTGTGTGATTGCGTTTAGTTTTTTTAACATTTGCCATATGCGGCATGTTCAGTTTCCCGTGCTGCACCTAAAAACACTGCTTGGGTCAACCATATCTGGTATTGTGAACTTCTTTGAGTTCGGTTTTAATAATTGAAGTAAAAATGATCTTTTAGAGCCTATATATTCTTTTTCCCTAATGTATTCTTTAATATAGGACTAGTACACATCATTACATATCTGCCAATTAATTGTATTGTAAAAACACTGCTTGCAGAGGTTTTGTGTCCGGCATGGGAACGCAACAAACCGGAACTGAACGCGTTCTGGTGCACTCCATTCCGTTTTGTTCAGTTTTGTCCTCATTGACAATAAATGGGGACAAAACTGAAGTGTTTTACTCCTCTGCCGGATCTTAAACCCGGAAAGGAAAAGGCAGATGTGAAAGTAGCCTAAAATCTACACCAGCTCCCTTTAGCCAAAAATTGGCATACAAAATGATGAATGAGATGGGCTTGCCTGTGAGCCCTCTTTCCCACCTACGCCCTTTTTTAAACCTGTCAGCAATGAGGCGTGAGCAGGGAAAGTTGCAGATTTTGGCGCTATAATATCTGCAAAATCTGCAACAATAGTGGTGTATCAGTTAATGAATGAGCCCCCCAGTCTTTACATGTTGCTTTTACACAGAACTTAAACGCCTGCATCAAGCTAGGCTTAAAATATTTCATTTTGCCTGCCTACAATCACTACTACGCAGAACTGAGTTATACATGGTCTGCAAAAAGCTCCTTAGCTGCCTCTAGTGGCAGCCAGAATAAAATTGTTTAACACTAAGGCCTTTTTCACACGGGCGCCATGTTTGACGCTCTGATAAGAGGGAAGTTGCGGGAAAATGCGTGATTTTTCCGCAGGAGTGCAAAGCGTTTTAATGGGTTTTGCATGCGCGTGCGAAAAATCGGCATGTTTGGTACCAAGACCCGAATTTTAATCATTGTTTTAATGGGTCTTTATTAAAAATTGAGTGTTCATGAAACCTTCACCAAAACATGGAGCACACTTTAAGCTTCAGATGCTCCCCTATAGTGGTGGTGGGTTGTTAATTTTTGTCGAGACCATACAATGGGACACCAACCCCTTCCCTATTATCTTACCAGGAGATTAGGATTCACTGGTGACCCAGGAGTGCTGCCCCTGTTGACTCAATGGTCTCTTTTCTTATCTTTTGTCCTATTACTATGATATAGGCATGTATAGTTTACGTTCAAGCCATAGGTAAAATTTTTCTACTGACGAGTGGTGGTCTGCTTCGTGCTAGGTTAATTCTGCACTTCACTTCTGGGGATTTTCTTGTGTTCTATAACTGCCGAATACACTGGTGTTCATCTCCACATGTTGAGCCCACCTGTGATATCTTGTCGGTGGAATTTGATAAGGAAAAGGCTCTCCGTGCGCTGTCATCTCCCAGACCGGTCTGTGTTACTCTGATGGATCAGCAGCACTTCTCTGGGGTTGGTAAGGAGAATCTTCTACTGTAATGACTCTGCTACTATCTTCTTATGCAATCTCCCGTCTGTGGCTCTTTAGCTGTTGGGAAACAGTAACTCGCAGCATTTTATGAGTGCCACAGATGGGAGACAACTCTTCTAATCTGTATAATGTATATGATTGACTGAAGCTTCTCTACAGGGAACATCATTAAGAATGAGATCCTGTTTCTGGCTCAAGTCCACCCTCTCACCCTGGGCTCCCTACTTGCCACAAACACTCTGCGTGCCCTCATTGACCATGCTGTAAGCTTCACTGCCCAGTGGTTGAGCAACCAGATGCAGAAAGAGCCACTGCACTACCACATCTACATGAAGGAGTATTGCGAGAAGGGGCACAAGGTTGTGAAAGAAAGCATCGGTCCACCGTGTGGCTTAAAGAGGCTGACCTGGTATTGTCCTACATGCCAGGAGCAGGTACAGCCTGAAGACTCTGCACAAGCTTCCACATAGAAACTGTCCTTGAACATATCCTGCACCAATATGCTTGTACATATGAGCAGTATTATAGTAGTTATATTCTTGTACATAGGAGGCAGTATTATAGTAGTTATATTCTTGTACATAGGAGGCAGTATTATAGTAGTTATATTCTTGTACATAGGAGGCAGTATTATAGTAGTTATATTCTTGTACATAGGAGGCAGTATTATAGTAGTTATATTGTTGTACATAGGAGCAGTATTAAAGTAGTTATATTCTTATTCAAAGGGGGCATTATTATAGTAGTTGTACTGCTCCCTATGTACTCAACTATAAATACTGCCCTTATGTACAAAAATATTAAACTAGTCATATTCTTGTTTTTCTAATCCCAATTTTCCAAAGTTGGTAAATAAGCAATGTCCAATAGCAAACGCAAATGGTACCTGTCAATTCACACTGGCTGTTACTTGTGCTTTGAGTTTTTTGCCTCCACAGTCATGTAGCAAATATAGAGCTCAGTAAAATAACATAGAGTACACTTCTCCTTGACTTGCAGCATTTATTCTTATGACACATTACAAATAGCATAAAATACAGCAATGTAGTAGAATTATGTACATAGATAGCAGTTAGAGATGAGCGAATTTTTCAAAAATTCGGTTCGCCAAATTTTTCAGGAAAAATTCAGTTCGATTCAAATATATTCGTGGCGAATCAATTCTTACAGGATGTGTGTCCTGGTGGAGAGAAATAGTTTTTTTTGGAATGCTTTCTCCATCGCAGCCACGTCATCAAATAACCAGAAGACTGGCCCATTCTCTCCTGCCTTAGGCAACACTATATTTTTTTTATTAAATTGAACCAAAACGTGACTTATAAGAAAGTAAACTTACATTCACCAATATATTATCCTCATCGAGCCAGATACTTCTGGGGGCAACCTGCCTGGCATGAACAGGCCTCTAGTAGCTACAGACAATGAGAAGACAAAGCTTCAAGATTGCTTGGAGCCTGTTAGTTGTGAATTTCATCAAGATTCAAACTAGGGCTGCACGATATATCGAAATTATAATCGAATCGCGATAAATGATTTTTGCGATATGACGATATCAAAATCAGAAAAATGGTGCGATTATTTACCTAATAATACTGGTGGTAGGCTGGTGTGACATTGACAGGGCTCATGTGGCGGCGGAATTGGCGGCGTCAGCGGCTCCTCAGGTGTCGGCATGGATGCCTGATTGCCTGTGACGTCACCTCGGGCTCCAGTGGCGCGAACTAGCGGCGGTTCATGATTGGAGAAACAGTCCACCTGACTGCGCTCCCCTAATGTGATTGGCGGCGGCAGCTAACATAGTCTTGCGCACGTAGCCCTGGGAGGAAAGCCCCACCCTGCCGAACAGAGTCACGAGGAGGAAGGACAGAGGACTGAGGAGAAGCCCGGCCATTACCATTGGATGCGCACCGCACGAAGCAGCAGCACGTCTCCCACACAGTACATCACTTCTCTTCTATAAATGTTCTGTTCATGACATGTCATGCCAAGTTGAAGGGGAATGTCCATGAAATGGGGGACCCGGATGGCAAAGGAGGGAGGGCAGGCACTGGCTGGCATATGAGGTGGTGGACCGGGAACCTACCTGGCTCTGGCAGGGAGGGGGGTTAATGTACCTGGCTCTGGCTGGCATATGAGGGGGGAGGGGGCCCAGGGGGGGTTAATCTACCTGGCTGTGGCTGGCACATGAGGGAGGAGGGGGGTTAATCTGGCTGTGGCTGGCATATGAGGGAGGAGGGGGGTTAATCTACCTGGCTGTGGCTGGCATATGAGGGGGGAGGGGGGGGTTAATCTACCTGCCTGGCTGTGGCTGGCATATGAGGGGGGAGGGGGGTTAATCTACCTGGCTGTGGCTGGCATATGAGGGGGGAGGGGGGTTAATCTAACTGCCTGGCATATTGCTGGCACATAGAGGAGTGGACCCACTTCTTGCTGGAATATGGGTGTGCCAGCCCGGAACTGGCTGTATGCAATATGAAGGTGTGGTGGCACAGGGAAAGGGGATTCGTGAACTACTGGGGGGAACTGGCTGTCCACTCCAGTGCTGGGGGATGGGAAACTCAGACTAGGGTGGCGGGAGGGTTGAGAGACTGCTAGATTCTTCTCATCCTGTTACCTGGCTGGCGCTGCCTCAAATAACAACAACTTGACAACTGACAGTTTTCCCCTTTTTTTTCAGCGGCAGCACTGTAACAAAACGGAAGAGCCAAGCCACGCTCCAACCTCAGATTTGTCTACGACGCGTGGTTCCCATTCCAACTTAAATTCCTTCCTCACATTTGTCCAACAACTAAAGGTAGGTAGTGGTTCCAAGGGCTAGGTTCTTCTTACTCCTGTATTGCTTAGACAATTTTTTTACTGTCTTGTCTGTCAACTAGGTGTCACTGGCAAAACAATAGTAAGAAAAACGGAAGAGCCAAGCCACGCTCCAACAACCTCAGATCCGTGGTTCCCAATCCATTCCTTACATTTGGCTGCGACAACAGTTTACTATTTCCTGGTGACCGTGTGTCACTGTCAGTGCTGGCAAAACAAGTTATCAAACTGGACAAGGCAAAACACTCAGGCAGTACAACGGCAGAATTATCATTGTGGTTCCCCTATATTTGGAAAACAAAAGGTAAGGTAATGCCATAATACATTTTCTTCTCTTAACCCAATATTGCTTGGCTTTGAGCCTTTAGCCTTAAAATAAAAAATTTTACATTATTTTATTTATTCATTTATAGGTGGCGAAAAAAGGAAGAGAACCGTGGAAGACGCGCAAAGTACAACCACAGATTTATTCAACTACATTTGGCAAGGATTAGGAAACAGGTATTTTGTGCCAAAACTGCCCAATTCAGAATGTCTTATTCTAGCTGATCTTCCGCTCTCAACAGGCCTGTCAGACTCGGTACTACTCTGTCTCATTCTTCTTGTTAATGTGAAGTTGGGAACCTGTCACCAGGAGTTTGTGTAATGTATAATAGAAGAGCTGAGGAGATGGGCTGCTAGCACATCGGCAGTAGTAGTTCCAGTCCCCATAGCTTTGTGCGCTTTTATTGCGTCACAAAAAGGATTTCAGAGATATGCAAAATTGCAAATTGAACAACTCCTGTGTCCGCACTCGCAGATAAAGAAAATATGACTCATCCCCGCGGCGCACACTGGAGTCATATCTGTTTCATTCATTTGCAATTCTGCATATCTCTGTGATCCTTTGTGACGCAATAAAAGCACATAGAGCTATGGGGACTGGGGACTGCGTATGTGCTAGCAGCCCATGTCCTGAGCTCCTATACAAAAAATCCTGGTGACAGTTTCCCATTAACAGGACTTTAGAATGGCATTGGCTAGGATAATAGTTCATCTGACTTTCCTTTCAGTCCACTTGTGCTGCAAAGTGAAGACCAGGGGAAGATGGATGCAGTTGGCAGCAGCGAGACTGACACTCAAGTATCCAATTTAGTCCCCAAAAAACATGCTACCTCTGTTATATGGCGCTATTTTGGCTTTGCGAGAACAGATACTGAGCAAAAAGAGGTACTCTGCAAAACTTGCAATGCCGGAGTAGCTACGTCACGTGGCAACACAACAAATTTATACCAGCACCTAAAACAGCATGGAGAGAAGTATAAAGAATGCATGACACTGAAAGCCCAGAGTAAAGAGACAACGGCTGCCGCTCAACCAAACAAAGAACAAGCAAGCCGAACAAGCCAGAGCATAATTACAGATGTGTTTGCGAGCATCACACCATATGCCAAATCTTCACAGCGACATAAAGAAATCACTGACGCCATAACCCAATGCTTGTCAAGAGACATGATGCCCATATACACAGTTAGCAAAGCGGGATTTCAGAAACTGATCCACACTCTGGACAAGAGGTATCAGCTGCCCTCACGAAACTACTTCTCTCAAATAGCTATCCCTGAGCTTTACACCAAATGCCGTGATGTTGTTCAACAGGAAATGGCTGGGGTGAAATTATTTTCCACCACTACGGACTTGTGGTCAAGCAGAACAACAGAACCATATATTAGTCTAACTGTGCACTTTGTCAATGAGGAGTTTCAACTGAAAAGCCGTTGCCTGCAAACATCCTATTTTCCTGATGACCACACAGGAGAGAACCTAGCCTTGGGCTTGAAGGAGGCATTGGCTGCATGGAACCTCTGTGAAGATCATCAGGTCGCTATCACAACAGACAATGGAACAAATATAGTAAAAGCTGCGGAGCTTAATCAGTGGACAAGATTTCAATGCTTTGGGCATAGACTTCATCTGGCCATAGGTAATTTTTTTGTCGTGTCTTCTAGTTCTACACTGAGCAATTGTCTCATTGGGTGTACCGGTCCGGCATCTATTAACATTGTTAAAATTAGATATATGGTCCCTAAACTACACACAAACTCTATGGTTAAGTGCTGTCATTTCCTAATTCCTCCTAGTCCTAAATTAGGGATTACTTGTTTTAGTTGTTTGTCTTATCTTATTATCTTTCACAGGAAATGCCATGAAGAACAGTGCGCATGCACAATGTATCAGCAGGGCTCTTGGGATATGCCGGAAGTTGGTGGGCCACTTCTCCCACAGCTGGAAGAAGAGGGTGGCCTTGAGGGAGGCACAAAGAGAACTTGACCTTCCAGAACATGCTATGGTGACCGACTGCTCAACAAGATGGGGTTCAACTCAGAAAATGATAGCACGAGTCATAGAGCAGCAAAGTGCTCTGTCCAAGATTCTCTCCACAGAGCGTAAAGTGAGACACCTACTGCCCTCATGGCAGGATCTGGAGGTTTTGGAATCTGTTAACAAGGCCCTAAGTCCACTCCAAGATTTCACAGATGCCCTATCAGGTGAAAGTTATGTAAGCATTTCCTGTGTCAAGCCTGCTCTCCATCTCCTGAACACTTCTGTGTTGGCTGAAGAAGAAGAGGACACTGACCTAACCAAGTCACTTAAATCAAGAATTCTACAGTACCTTAATGAGAAATATGAAGTAGCCCAAGACCTGTTAAACATGGCATCTTTTATGGACCCACGGTTCAGAACACAGTACCTGTCTGCTGATGAGACCCAGAGGATAAAAGATCGAGTCATTGCCGAGTTGTTGGTGAGTAAAACTGGTCTGTTTAACTGGTTAGAATTTCATGTAACATATTTCTAAAACAGTATGTGTCATTTATTTCAGGAACTTCAGCAGCATCAGCCTGAACCCCAAAACACAGCAGTGATGGAGGGGGATAGTCATGCAGAAAACCCACCTGCTGCGAAAACCAAGAGGAAAAGTCTTGCAAGTTTTTCAAGGAATCTACACGTGCAGCTGCAGCTGCACCACTGTCAGGCAACACTGCATTTGATCCCATAGAACAGTTTAGAGAAGCTGTGGCTGCAGAACTCAACATTTACATTTATATGCCAGTTATAGATCATGGAGAAGATCCTTTGAAATGGTGGAAGTTTCATAAGATCAACTTCCCTAGGCTAAGCAAATTGGCACAAAAATATCTGTGTATCCAAGCAACAAGCTCTGCGTCAGAGAGGGCTTTTAGCAGCAGTGGTAATATTGTATCTAATCATCGGTCCTGTCTGAAACCAGACAAGGTGGATATGCTGGTGTTTTTGTCAAAGAACCTCTCAGCAAATGTTTCAAAATAGGATTAAGGAAGGAAGTACTAAAAAACTTAGCTTGGAGAAGTTGGGAAATGTGAATTTGGAAAGTCTTTAGGCCCAGAGAGTACAATAATTGTTTCGGGGTGGTGCAGGATCGTCCAGGTCCCAGGACCAAAATCTGCTTCATTAAGTAAGGCCGGGTTTTCCTTTGTCCCTGGCAGGAAGGGATTCTCTCAGTCTCTTCTTGTTAGGATGACAGATGTCCGGCAGGGTGTGTGGCGTGTGCGCTGTCTGCAGGCAGGGAAATCATATTGTCACCTGTCCCCCTCTTGGGGGCATGTGGCCTTTGTGATCTTGGCGCACCCACCGCACACCACCATTGCATATGCTGGCAGTGGCAACTGGGCACTTTTATAATTAGTTTTCCTTTTATGGCACTTTTATGTTTTTGTAACACTCTTACAAGTTACTGTCGTTTTAATAAGGTTTTTGTTGGCCTACTTGCCTTTTTAGATGTGCACTGCATGGGACGTCGTTGGTACTCTCGCCAGCTTTGCTGGTCTCGCCCATCGCCCACCTGGGTATAATTAAATAATACTTTTTTTTCCACATTTTAAAACATAGGAAGAAGAAACTAAATTGCATCAAGTAGAGTATTACACAACACAAGCATTAAAGAGGAGGACCTTTCATTACCGTAAGAAATCTAAAATATACACAGACAAGGAGAGCGGCGCCCTTGGATCTTTTATTATCCCTGTGCACTCCGTTCTCCTGGTACAGACTCCAGAGTCCATTCTCTTCCGATGTTATGCTCAACTAGGAGAAGTCTGCCCATGTTCTCCCGGGTGTCTCCTTCTCCCACTCTGCCTGGGAGAACAAAGGCAGACTCTCAGTCCTCACAATTGTGAGCCTAAAATCGGAAGAGAATGGACTGGAGTCCATACCGGGAGGACGGAGTGGAACTCCCAGACCAGGGATAATAACTAGATCCCAGGGCGTCGGTCTACATTCAGATTTTATAGGGTAGTGAAAGCAAGGTCCTCTTTAATGATTGATTGAATTTGTTATCAAATTCTCTGATATAACTGTCCCACAAAAAAGCATATACAGACAGAATACAAATGAAACATATGCTTTTTGGTGAAACAGCAATTACAGTAGTAATATCAGAGATTTTTAAAAACAAACATTGATGGCATTGGCAAAATGCATTGCTTTGTAATCCAGTAAATCCACTATTTTTGATGCAAGTTTCTATTTTTGAAATGTGAAAAATAAAAGATAGATTCAAAAAATGACTGGTAGTCCCTGGGGCTTGTGCCTTACTGCCTTGACGGCTTTTACTAAAACAAAGCTTATACTTGTCTGTCTAATGCCTAATGTCCAACTCCATACCTCCCTCTCTCAGGCTCTGGTATTAGGGTGTCTGTGTGCCATCTGTTGCCAGTCCACTTACTTGGCTTCTCTGGGTTGCAGATTGTAGTAGCTGCAGCTGACCTAGCTCACAATGCCACTCTGCCAAGTGCCACTGCCAACCACTGACTGTGCTGCTTGCTTGCATGTGACACCACAGTGTGGCCAGAGATTGGCAGACTGGCACTGTGACCTGTGTCAGCTGCTGATGCTACCATCTGAAATCAGGAGAAGCCAAAGTGCTTGCAGACTCCGACAGGGCATGGGAATATGTTGAGGCAGGACCAGCAGGGAGTGAAGGAGCCAAGGAGGAGGTACATAGTGGCTTTTATTACCAATACTAGCCTAGGCAGTAGGCACTGGGGGGCACATAACTTTTAGAAAGGTTTTACATACCATTTTATTTAAGATAATCTTGTATTGCTGCTGCTGAGCTGACTTTTGGTGTTCTTAAAGTCCCTGTTTGGTCAGTGTTTTGAAAATGTTGAACACGTTATGTTCTACTAATTTATTTCATATTATTATAAATATATAAAGAAAATTAAATAACAGTGAGAAAATGGCAAGTTTTGCACTTTCAGTAATGCAAATATGTTATTTAATTTAATAAAACATGTTTTATTTGGAAAAACACTGTGCATTTCAGTTCTTCAGTTAAGCATAACTACATTACAGCATTATCAGTAATTTTTATTCATTTTTTTCCTTTAAAATCCATGAAAATAGGCTTTGCTAGTACATTTCCCTTTAAATATCGTATCGCAAGTTGTTATCGCAATTATTTGGGCCCAAATCGCAATCGCCCAGAATTCCAATATCGTGCAGCCCTAATTCAAACCATAACTACCAGTCCCTGGTCTCTACGTCAGGGAAAACATCACGAGTTCCCAGTCATCATGGATGGGATGGAGGACACCCTGTGGTGCACTAAGATGGAGAGGGTCTTCAGATTCCCCTGCACTATACGGACTTCTCAGAAATAAACCTTTGGAAGGTCATGGAACGTCCTGGGCATTCGGCATCTATTCGCCCCGCTAAAGGATTATGGCAGATTTATCATGGGGCCAACGGATTTTATAATATTACATTATTTTATAAACAAAACTAAAAATGAAGCCCATTCGTCACCCGGCTGCCAAGTGCAATCAGCTAAATCATCCAAATTGAATACTGTCTGCACGTCATTAATGTCCCCCTCAACCGTCTCTGGGTCAGGAGCCTGACCGTTCGCAACACCATCTCCCACGCAACTCTCCTCATCACTACTTGGCCACCTAGTGGAGGAAAGGACGGAAGCAGGTTGAGTATAGGTGAGGGCACAGGGCCTGCTCCCGGGCCATGCCAACTAAGGGTTGTTTCTGACGAACCCACTGACTCTTGGCTGGGGGGGTCTGATGTCACTTGCAACGAAGTCGAAGATCGAGTCAACCATTCAAGAACCGCTGGGTTGCTGGTCATGACACGACCGCTAGCTGACACTGGGAGCTCAGGCCTCTCGGTGACTCCTGCTGCCACGACCCATTACTCTGCTGCAACCTCTGCCTGCGCCAGAAACATTTAGGCCTCTGGCACTCCCTTGTGCAGGGCCTGAAACTTTTCTGTCTGACATACTGTTAGATCAAATAATCAAATGTTAGATCAATCATTTTTTATTTCGCCACTAATACACGGCAGACTGGGTTTTAGAATATATCACTGCACTGTAGAACGGCAATTAGGCCCTCATTTTTTTTCAACTTTTACACAAAAGGCTTTTTAACCGATAGATGCAATTCTGGAGAATATATTTTTTTTCACCACCAATACACGGCAAACTGGACTTCAGAATATATCCCTGCGCCACAAAATGTCAATTAGGCCCAAATTTTGTTCTACTTTTACACAACAGGCTTTTCAACAGAGAAATAAAACGCTGGACGGCGAATATATTTTTATTTCGCAACTAATACAGGGCTTCCAAATATATCACTGCACCACTGAGCTGCAAAATTTTTTTTTCCTTTTCCCACTAATACACGTAAAAAAGGGCTTTAAAACCGATAACTGAGCGGCAAATATATTTTAATTTTGCCACTAATACACAACAAAAGGGGCTGTAAGTTTCACCCTTCACCAAACAACAGCTAATAAGCCCTCTTTTTCTCACTAATACAAGCCATAAAATGCTTTAGAACATATAACTGCACCGCACAAGCGTTCATAGGAGCGCTCGTTAGCGATGATCTGCCTGTATAATACTGCCGCCAATTGCCCGATGAACAAGCAAATGCTCGTTCATCAGGCAATTGCAATCTTTCAGCAAGTTTAAAAATCATCGCTTGACTGCAGCAGATTGTGCTGTCTAATCACAATCTACTGCCGGCAAACGATTATTCAGTGTGGGGGACGAGTGACGGCATTAGGGATTGCTCCTCCCCATACTGAGAAGAAGATTGCCTCATGTAATACCAGCGGTCTCCTCCACTAACGAGTAGGCAATTGCACCTGGTGTAATATAGCGGCTTTAACATTTCTTTCCTTAAGTAACCCCATTCAGTAAAGTTATGCACCAGTTTATAAATCTGTCTGATATTCACTATTGTGATAACATATATTTTGCAAGCCCTCCAATAGTGTCCCCTAGGAATTCTCCTAAAGGTCAGAGGATGACTATCTCTCCACAGCAAATTATTATCAATCTATTTATTTAACCTTAGTCCTGACATCAAATTAATGGATAGATTGGGGAACTTGATCCAAGTGGAAACTCAATCTATGACATCCATTCAGTCATTCCAGGAAATGTATCCAGCTCTCTTTTGAACCCCCTGCCACAGAACAAATACATTGTGGATATAGTGGTGGCAGGAGGCATGTACAGTATTTTTGAAATAGCAAATGATATATACTGTAAAGAAAACATAAAAGTATTAGAAAAACTTGGAGCCAAAGTGAGCCCATTGAAGTCCCCTGTAGCTTGAACTAATAGTGCCAAAATGGAAGACATTCTTAGTATTCCAGATTGTCCTACTCTGGAGGTACTGGTTCTCATTGAAAAGATCCAGCAGTGTATGGGGACTGCCTAAGAGGTCATGCTTCAAGGGAAGAAAGTAAAGTATGCAAAATAGCTCTCCTCAAGAAGAAAGAAAACCCCATATCAGCCACACCAGAGACTTATACAAAAGGAAGAGCGACCCATGTGTAGACATCTTTTTTTAGGTTCTTGCCTCTCATCAGTACAGAGCAGTTCTTGAAGTGATCTAGCAGTGTATAGAGACTTAATTTAGGAAATGCCCCCAAAACTGCTGTGTGTAGGTGGGTCTACAGGTGGGTGTCTCTGGTTTGGCTGATATAAGATATGTAGTTTACATATTGTCCTAAGAAATATTAAAGGTGACTTGCCAAGTTGATCATTTCACCTTCTCTGTATTCCTCTATGGCTTCTGTTTAACTTCCTCCTTCCAGCCTTCCCATGAATGTTAATTGCACCAATCTTCAGGTCAGTGGTGTACACACAATCGTGCGAAACTGATCCATGCGCCCCCCCCCCCCCATTTCTGAGAGTGCTGCTAAGGGCCATTTCAGCCCCAGTTTACTTCTAAAATTAAACGTTTGGCTAAATAAAATATATT
Source organism: Bufotes viridis (assembly GCA_033119425.1). Lineage (NCBI taxonomy): Eukaryota > Metazoa > Chordata > Amphibia > Anura > Bufonidae > Bufotes > Bufotes viridis. The sequence goes on from CM065592.1 coordinate 27,925,224, forward strand.
ACAAAAATGTTACCTATCACTTGCCCTACACTTTAGCAAAAAAATAGAAATTTATTTGGCAGTTACACTCTAAGCTTTGGGCTACTAAGGGCTCTTTCTGTGCGGCTAATCCGCTGCGTGAATGAGTGCCCGGCCCCATTCCGGACAGCAGAGACACGGAGCAGTAACATGATTGACTGTGATCTTTTTACTACAAAATCACAGTGACAAATTTATCTCACTGTGATTTCATAGTAAAAAGGTCAGAGAGGCACAGAGCATTATCAGTCATGTTAATGCTCCGTGTCTCTGCTGTCCAGAACGGGGCTTGGCACTCTCACGTAGCGGATTAGCCGCACGGGATCCGCTCTTGTTAAAGAGCCCTAAGCCTAATGGCTACACTCACCCAGTCCTAATAAAATCTGGTCCTACCTCATCCAGTGTGTCGCTGGCGTCGGCGTGATGTCCACTGGATCCAGAAGAAGGTCCCTGTGGTGAGAAAAAAAGAATAATCACATAAGGAAGGGATGGTGACTGCCCCTGTGAAATCACCAGCAGGGGGCGCTGTGCTGGCCTGTAACACTGAGCCATGCCAATGTATAGCAGGGTAATCTAGTGCTACTACACAGTACTAATGCCCACCCTGTGGCCCCTCACAGTGCTAATGCCCACCTTTGTTCCTGTCACAGTAGTTATGCCCAAATATGTGCCCCCTCACAGTAGTTATGCAAAATATGTGCCCCCTCACAGTAGTTATGCCAAATATGTGCCCTCTTACAGTAGTTATGCCCAGATATGTGCCTCCCTCACAGTAGTAATGCCAAATATGTGCCCCCTCACAGTAGTAATGACCAGAATATGTGCCCCTCACAGTAGTAATGCCAGATTGTGTAACCTCACAGTAGAAATGCCAGATTATGTGTCCCCTCACAGTAATATGCCCAGATTATGTGTCCCCTCACAGTAGTTATGCCAGATTATGTGTTCCTTCACAGTAGTTATGCCAGATTGTGTCCCCTTACAGTAGTTATGCCAGATTATGTGTCCCCTTACAGTAGTAATGCCATATTTTGTGCCCCTCACAGTAGTAATGCCAGATGATGTGCCCCTCCCTCTCAGTGGTAATGCCATGTTATGTGACCCTTATTTATGCCCAGTTATGTGCCCCCCTCAAAGTAGATATGCCCAGATATGTGCCCCCTCAGAGTGGTTATGTCAGATTATGTGCCCCTTCACAGTATTTATGCCCAGTTATGTGCCCCCTCAAAGTAGATATGCCCAGATATGTGCCCCTCACAGTGGTTATGCCAGATTACGTGCCCCCTCACAGTAGTTATGCCTTCATATGTGCCCCCCTCACAGTAATTATGCCAGATTAGGTGCCCCCTCAAATTAGTTATGGCAGATTAGGTGCCCCTCAATAGAGATGCCCACTTTTGTGCCCCATCACTCTAGTTGTGCCCATAAACCCCTTGCCCCCTGCCCCCAGACTGCAGCCTTAGAAAAAATAAAATAAACACATACTTACCTTCTTCCCTGATGACAGGCTCCCGCACTCATTGCGCTGCTGGCTGTGCTGAAGGTAGGTTCCCAGGTTTTCAGATCTCCTCCCACAGCCAGCAGCGCGATGTGGGGCCAGCAGGGGAAGCTCCTGAGCTCTGAAGATCAGTGAAGCAGGGAGGAGAGAGGTTTCCCTGCTTCACTATGGAAACCAAATGTCAGCTGGGTGTGTGAGTGAGCGCGCGCTCCACCCCCCCATATTATACATGTAATGGAGCGCTCTGATGGGGCCCGAAATTCCCATCAAAGTGCTCCATTACATGTGAGTACAACGGGGCCCCTGCAAGCGGCCCGTTTTTAACATGCTTTAGGGTGGCCTGCTGGCCTTGGGGGGTCCACAGGCGGCCCGGCCCCCTGGAGTGCCAGGCCCGGTAGCAACTGCGACGCCAATGCTTCAGGTATATGTTTACACATCACATTTTCTCTTTACATTTGATGGATTTGTGAAAAATGACTCGATGGCAAAGTGTATCAGACTATGCTTGTATATACAGCACAAAAAAATTATACAGTTGTGTTTAAAATCATTCAACCCCCACTGAAATTGAGTGTTTTTGCCAGTTTGACATTGATTTTGATCATTTCAGTCATCTTGTTTACAAATGACAATGAAATCAAAGAGGCCCTTGTAAGTCAGACAAATATAACATAACATTTATAATGAAATAACCACAAATGTCTTTTCTGTGCTCACATCATTATCAGTTTTATTCAACCCCCAAGTGACATTCAATCTTAGTACTTAGTACAACATCCTTTTCCAGTTATAACAGCTTTTAAACGTGAAGCATAGCTTGACACAAGTGTCTTGCAGCGATCTACGGGTATCTTCGCCCATTCTTCATGGGCAAAAGTCTCCAGTTCAGTCACATTCTTAGGCTTGCGCGCTGCAACTGCTTTCTTTAAGTCCCACCAAAGGTTCTCAATCGGATTTAAGTCTGGTGACTGCGATGGCCACTTCAAAATGTTCCAGCCTTTAATCTGCAGCCATGCTCTAGTGGACTTGGAGGTATGCTTGGGATCATTGTCCTGTTGAAAGGTCCAACGTCTCCCAAGCCTCAGGTTTGTGACGGACTGCATCACATTTTCATCCAATATCTCCTGGTACTGAAGAGAATCCATGGTACCTTGCACACGCTGAAGCTTCCCTGTACCTGTAGAAGCAAAACAGCCCATAAGCATGATTGACCCCCCGCCATGCTTCACAGTAGGCAAGGTGTTCTTTTCTTCATAGGCCTTGTTCTTCCTCCTCCAAACATAACGTTGATCCATGGGCCCAAACAGTTCTAATTTTGTTTCATCAGTCCACAGAACACTATCCCAAAGCTTTTGTGGTTTGTCCACATGACTTTTGGCATACTGCAGTCGACTCTTCTTATTCTTTGGAGACAGCAACGGGGTGTGCCTGGGAGTTCTGGCATGGAGGCCTTCATTACGCAGTGTGCGCCTTATTGTCTGAGCTGAAACTTCAGTACCCGCATCTCACAAATCTTTTTTCAGTTCCTCAGCAGTCACACGGGGACTTTTCTCCACTTTGCGCTTCAGGTAGCGCACAGCAGTCGAAGTCAGCATCTTCTTTCTGCCACGACCAGGTAGCGTTTCAACAGTGCCCTTTGCCTTGAATTTGTGAATGATTCTTCCTATGGTGTCTCTTGGTATGTTTAACATCTTTGCAATCTTCTTATAGCCATTGCCCTTCCTGTGAAGAGAAATCACCTCTTCTCTTGTCTTCCTGGACCATTCTCTTGACTTCACCATGTTTGTAAACACACCAGTAAATGTCTAGAAGGAGCTGAGTATCACAGTCATTTTACATCGGCCTAATTGGGGCTTATTATGCTTGATTGCTGCTCCTTGACATCCAGAGGTGTTTTCAATACCTGATCGAAAACACTTGAATGAACCTCTGTTCTTAAGAGTGGTCGTCTTTAAGGGGTTAAATAATTGTGTCAATAAAGTAATCACAAAAAAAAACATTTAATACTGTATTACAAAAACAACTGATGTCATTTTAGTTGCATTTGATTCTTTAAAAAGTCCTTATAAGATTTCATTCTGAACACAATTACAAATGTACACTAAATTCTCTAAAACCCTTTATAGCATTGGGGGTTGAATAATTTTGAACACAACTGTACACAAGTATACCAGCATCAGGATGCCAATATTGTTATTTTAGCATCCAGCTTGCCCATAGGCGGGCAATGACTAAATGCTTTTTTTTTTTTTTTTTTAGTTTATAAAAAAAATTAAAAAGTTGTCATTTACAGAGATATTTCTCTCACCCAACATGGGTATATGTAAAAATACACCCCAAAACACATTGCCCTACTTCTCCTGAGTACGTCGATACCACATGTGTGACCCTTTTTTGCAGCCTGGGTGCGCAAAGGGCCCTAATTCCAATGAGTACCTTCAGGATTTCACAGGGCATTTTTACGCATTTGGATTCTCACGCTTTAGGGCCCCTAAAATGCCAGGGCAGTATAAATACCCCACATGTGACCCCATTTTGGAAAGAAGACACCTCAAGGTATTCCGTGAGGGGCATGGCGAGTTCACAGAAAAAAAAAAATTTTGGCACAAGTTAGCGGAAATTGATATATATATATATTTTTTTTTTACAAAGTCTCATATTCCACTAACTTGTGACAAAAAATAAAATTTTGCATGAACTCACCATACCCCTCACGGAATACCTTGGGGTGTCTTCTTTCTAAAATGGGGTCACATGTGAGGTGTTTGCACTGCCCTGGCATTTGAGGGTCTCCGCAATCATTACACGTATAGCCAGCATTAGGAGTTTCTGCGATTCTCCTTATATTGAGCAGACGGGTAATGAGATTTTTTTTTTTCCGTTCAGCCTCTGGTCTGAAAAAAAAAAAAAATGAACGGCACAGATTTCTTCATTCGCATCGATCAATGTGGATGAAAAAATCTGTGACTGCGGTGCGGTGGGCTGGGCGCTAACTACCTAACAAGTAGCTAACTAACTGGCGGTGATAAGGGACCCTTATGCCCCATTCACACGTCCGCAATTCTGTTTGAGGAACAGAATTGTGGACCCGTTTATTTCTATGGGGACAGACTTTGTCCCGCTCGGATCCGGAATTGCGGATCCGCACTTCCGGGTCTGCACTTCTGTTCCGCAAAAATACAGAACATGTCCTATTTTTGTCCGCAATTGCGGACAAGAAAAGGCATTTTCTATATAGTTCTGGCAATGTGCGGATCTGCAAAATGCGGAAAGCACATTGCCGGTGTCCGTGTTTTACGGATCCGTGGATCCGCAAAACACATATGGACGTCTGAATGGAGCCATACAGGGGGGTGATCAATGACAGGGGGGTGATCAGGGAGTCTATATGGGGTGATCAGGGGTTAATAAGGGATTAATAAGTGACGGGGGTGGGGTGTAGTGTGGTGCTTGGTGCTACATGGTCCTCTGGTGGTCGATCCCAGCAAATGGGACCACCAGAGGACCAGGTAGCAGCTATATCAGACGCTGTTCACAAAACAGCGTCTGATATACCTGTTTCATTTCATTTATTTAACTTCTACAGCCTGCCAGCGATTGATCATCGCTGGCAGGCTGTAGTATAACTTCTGAGCTGCGTGTGTTCACAGCAAATCTCGCCTCTCCCGAGATGACGCGTCAAGGAGGACTAACTGGGCCGCCAAGATCGCGTGATCCTGCGTGCGGCGGTCCAGAGAAGGTTAAGGACCAGGCCATTTTTTGCAAATCTGACCAGTGTCACTTATGTGTAAATAAGTTTAAAATGCTTTTACTTATCAAGGCATATTAAATGGTAAAACACTCGGTAACACTGACATGGAAAAGGATCTAGGAATTTTAATAAACAGCAAATTAAGCTGCAAAAACCAGTGTCAGGCAGCTACTGCCAAGGCCAATAAGATAATGGGTTGCATCAAAAGGGGCATAGACGCCCGTGATGAGAACATAGTCCTACCACTTTACAAATCACTGGTTAGACCACACATGGAGTACTGTGTACAGTTCTGGGCTCCTGTGAACAAGACAGACATAGCAGAGCTGGAGAGGGTTCAGAGGAGGGCAACTAAAGTAATAACTGGAATGAGGGATCTACAGTACCCTGAAAGGTTATCAAAATTAGGGTTATTCACTTTAGAAAAAGAGCGACTGAGGGGAGATCTAATAACTATGTATAAATATATCAGGGGTCAGTACAGAGATCTCTCCCATCATCTATTTATCCCCAGGACTGTGACTGTGACAAGGGGACATCCTCTGCGTCTGGAGGAAAGAAGGTTTGTACACAAACATAGAAAAGGATTCTTCACTGTAAGAGCAGTTAGACTATGGAACTCTCTGCCTGAGGAGGTGGTGATGGTGAGTACAATAAAGGAATTCAAGAGGGGCCTGGATGTATTTCTGGAGTGTAATAATATTACAGGCTATAGCTACTAGAGAGGGGTCGTTGATCCAGGGAGTTATTCTGATTGCCTGATTGGAGTCGGGAAGGAATTTTTTTTCCCCTTAAGTGAGGAAAATTGGCTTCTGCCTCACAGGGTTTTTTTTGCCTTCCTCTGGATCAACTTGTAGGAAACAGGCCGAACTGGATGGACAAATGTCTTTTTTCGGTCTTATATACTATGTTACTATGTTATAAGGCTATTCTGAAATTATTTTTTCGTCACATATTGTACTTCATGACACTGGTAAAATAGAGTCCAAAAAATTTATTTTTACTTATAAAAAATACCAAATTTACCAATAATTAGGAAAAATTAGCGATTTTCCAAGTTTCAATTTCTCTACTTCTATAATACATAGTAATATCGCCAAAAAAAGTTATTAATTTACATTCCCTATATGTCTACTTCATTTATGGATCATTTTGGGAATGTCATTTTAATTTTTGGGGACGTTACAAGGCTTAGAACTTTAGAAGAAAGTCTTGAATTTTTCAGAAATTTTCAAAAACCCACTTTTTAGGGACCAGTTCAGGTTTGAAGTCACTTTGTGAGGCTTACATAATAAAAACCACCCAAAAATTACCCCATTCTAGAAACTACACCCCTCAAGAGTTAATGGGAAATGGGGCTAAAATTTCAGAATTTCGATTTTTTTCACAAATTTTCCATTTTAATCCTTTTTTCTCTAGTATCTAAGCAAGGGTTAACAGCCAAAAAAAAAAACATTTTTATTGCCCTGATTCTGTAGTTTGCAGAAACACCCCATATGTGGTCGTAAACTACTGTATGGCCATGTGGCAGGGCGTAGAGGGAAAGGAGCGCTGTGTGGTTTTTGGAAGGCCGGTTTTGATGGACTGGTTTATCTACACCATGTGCCATTTGGAGCCCCCCTGATGCCCCCCCCCCCCCCCCCGGAGTAGAAACTCCCTAAAAGTGACCCCATTTTGGAAACTACACCCCTCAGGGTATTCAAAACTGATTTTACAAACGTTGTTAACCCTTTAGGTGTTTCACAAGAGCTAATGGGAAATGGGGCTAAAATTTCAGAATTTTGAGGGGTCATCCTCGTCCTCACTGGGACTCTCGGATCCCGAGGCAAGCTGGGCGTATGCCTCCCCTTCCGAGAACGTCCGACAGGCCATAGGGGAGTGTGTGTGTGTGTGTATGTGTGTGCATGGAAAACTTTATTCAGTGTGCGTGTGTGTGGGGGCACAGGTCTTCCCGGACTGTTACCTAAACCTAACAGGAAAAAAATAAAAAGAACTAATTTTAAAAAAAAGAGAGCAAAAAAAATGTGAAAAAGTAAAAAAAAAAAATTAAAACTCGCTGATCAGCTGTCCGAAGCTGATCAGCGGTGGGGTGGGGGATGCGCTAACAGTGGCCGGACACAAAAAAGTGCCGGCCACTGTTAGTCTACGCAAAAAAAAAACTCTTGCACCCCAAAAAGGTTGGGGGGGGGGGCAAGCTGCAGCACCCCTGGGGGGGTCTAGGGTCACCCTAAAAGGGTGATGCGAGAGTAAAAAAAAAAAAAATTAACACTAAACTCTCCCTGCCTGACCTAAAGCCTTCCCTAGCTGTCCCTAACCTACCTTAGGCTGCTCTCTCTCCTTGCTCCGGATGCAGAATAGAGGAGGTGGAGAGCAGGTGGAGTTAACCCCTTCCCGCCCGTGCAGCCAATAGAAATCGATCCTGTGAGGTGATGTCACCATCACCTTACAGGATCTAAGGATGGTGATTGGTGGACTGATCACCATCCTATTCCGGGTTATCAGGTCACCAGAGACCCGAATAACCCAGAAACGCAGCAAACCGCAGGGGGGGGGGGGTCACAGGACCCCCCTAGGCATTGTGACAGAGTGCCTGCTGAATGATTTCGGCAGGCACTCTGTTTCGATAACCCCGCGCTGCGAGGCGGCGATCGAAAATACTTAGGACTTACCGATACGTCCTGTGTCCTTTAGTACCAGGACATCAGGGCGTACTGTCCTGTGTCCGTAACAGGTTAAAGGCTTTAGACACTGTTTGGGGGCATTTTTTTATATTATTACATTGTACTTATTTTGAGTTAAAAATATTTTTTCAGTTGATCTTTATTGAAAATGTTCAACCATTTTCTCTGTACAGGGTTGGCATTCTCTAGCATTAGGTTGTTTGATTACACCATGTCCTATCAGATGGATAAACTGACAGCTCATGTGAAGCTTATCGCTTATCTCCTGAGAGCTCATAATCGCTCATTATATTTCAATTCATAGCTTACTAAGAATGTGTCTTAAATATGTGTTATGAGCTGTTAGTAGTTCAGAGATCAAGGTCATCAGATAGCAGCACAAATGAAAGAAAGGTGCTCCCAACTACGCTAACAGGGGATTTAAATGTGCCGTAGTAAAGTAAATTATTGTTTCTGGGCATCAGATCGTGCTTACTGAACAGTTTATCACATCCAGCACAGTTGGAAACTGTCGTAGCACTTCCAGGCCCCATTGATTGTAACGGGATCTGGCCTGTTAGTGCTAATATTTGGCCAAACAAATACCGCGGTGGTTTTTGTATGGCTGAATCCTAGCTCTAATGTTGGAAACAGGCCGAATCCCCATCAGGTTCCATTATAGTCAATGGGCTATGGTGGGGAAAGTTAGACTATGCCAGATATGATGAACTTTGGCAGGCTGTTCCTCTATCGTATCTTAACCCTTTTTTGACAACCTATTAGGCCAGTAAGTTTAACATCTGTCGTGGGAAAACTGTTTGAAGGTTTTCTAAGAGATGCTATCTTAGAGTATCTCAATGAAAATAAGCAAATAACGCCATATCAGCATGGCTTCATGAGGGATCGGTCATGTCAAACTATCTTAATCAGTTTCTATGAGCAGGTAAGTTATAGACTTGACCACGGCTAATCAATGTATGTCGTATATCTGGACTTCTCTAAAGTATTTGACACTGTACCGCATAAAAGGTTAGTATATAAAATGAGAATGCTCGGACTGGGAGAAAATGTCTGTAAGTGGGTAAGTAACTGGCTCAGTAATAGAAAACAGAGGGTGGTTATTAACGGTACACACTCATATTGGGTCACTGTCACTAGTGGGGTACCCCAGGGGTCAGTATTGGGCCCTATCCTCTTTAATATATTTATTTATGATCTTGTAGAAGGCTTGCACAGTAAAATATAAATTTTTGCAGATGACAATAAACTGTTTAAAGTTATTGACAAAGATGAGGACAGTATACTGCTACAGACGGATCTGGATAGATTGGAGGCTTGGGCAGAGAAGTCGCAGATGAGGTTTAACACTGACAAATATAAGGTTATGCACATGGGAAGGAATAATGCAAGTCACCCGTACATACTAAATAGTAAAACACTGGGTAACACTGACATGGAAAAGGACCTAGGAATTTTAGTGTACAAGTGTACAGCAAACTAAGCTGTAGAAACTAGTGTCAGGCAGCTGCTGTCAAGGCCAATAAGATAATGGGTTGCATCAAAAGGGGCATAGATGCCCGTGATGAGAACATAGTCCTACCACTTTACAAATCACTAGTCAGACCACACATGGAGGACTGTGTACAGTTCTGGGCTCCTGTGAACAAGGCAGACATAGCAGAGCTGGAGAGGGTTCAGAGAAGGGCAACTAAAGTAATAACTGGAATGGGGCAACTACAGTACCCTGAAAGGTTATCAAAATTAGGGTTATTCACTTTAGAAAAAAGACGACTGAGGGGAGATCTAATAACTATGTATAAATATATCAGGGGTCAGTACAGAGATCTGTCCCATCATCTATTTATCCCCAGTACTGTGACGAGGGGACATCCTCTGCGTCTGGAGGAAAGAAGGTTTGTACACAAACCTAGAAGATTCTTTACGGTAAGAGCAGTGAGACTATGGAACTCTCTGCCTGAGGAGGTGGTAATGGTGAGTTCACTAAAAGAGTTCAAGAGGGGCCCCGGATGTATTTCTGGAGTGTAATAAGATTATAGGCTATAGCTACTAGAGAGGGGTCGTTGATCCAGGGAGTTATTCTAATTGCCTGATTGAAGTCAGGAAGGATTTATTCCCCTTAAGTGGGGAAAATTGGCTTCTACCTCTCAGTTTTTTTTTTTGCCTTCCTCTGGATCAATTTGCAGGATAACAGGCCAAACTGAACAAATGTATTTTTTGGCCTTATGTTACTATGCTTATTACAAACTCCTAATAAAGGTCACAGTCTTAAAGACATACACTGCATTAAGAGACTTTGCTGCATAGCGTTTAAAATGGATGAGCTACTCAAAAAATTGTTATAGGCTAATGCTAGCTCCAGCAGGCCGCTGCCAACCAAATACAGATCAGCACATCCCTGCAAGAAGCCAGCGACGATTACATGCAGAAGCCATGCATGCCCAAGCGGAAACAAATTCCTTGCTAGTGGAATCCAACAGACTGGCCTTAAAGGGACAGCAGTAGATTAACCGGCAGCTGCAGGAGCAAATACAGACTTTGGCAGAGAGAGTCCAGAGGCCTCAATGTCCGCTTCTAATGGTTTGCGTTGCAGTACAGACCTCCTTCCAGAAGATGACCCCCACTGATGACATTGAGGCCTATCTCATGGTGTTTGAGCGAGTGGCAAAACGGGAGAAGTTACCTGCAGACCAGTGGGGCCGATGTGGTGGCTCCTTTACTAACTGGAGAATCGCAAAAGGCATACTTTGACCTGAGCGAGCAGGATGCCTAGGACTATGCTAAGTTAAAGGGTTAAATCCTTGCCCACCTGGGGGTCAACATGAACATCCATGCGAGATGGGTGCACAATTGGACTTATGCAGAGCACCTACCTGCTTGGTCGCAGATCTATGACCTTATTCACCTGGTGCAAAAGTGGCTGCAACTAGAGGAGTCAACCCCTGCACAGATCTTGGAGAGAGTCGTGCTAGACAAGTACATCCATTCTTTACCTCTTAGAATCCAGCGCTGGGTCAGTCAAGAAGACCCAATAGACACCAATCAGCTGGTCAACCTGGTTGAAAGATACAGAGGAACTGAGGATCTACTCCAAGAAGTGCCTCCTGGACACACTAACCCTCGGAACAGCAAAACACACGGATCGCCCGATAAGACTGTTCCTTTTCCTAAAAGGATAAAAAGTCCAGTTAAGGGAGGTGGCTCAGAAAAGAAATTGCTGACTGAAGGTTCCAGAGGGACCCAGAAGTCTAGAACAGGTTCTCAATTTGGGGACCAGGGCCACATACAGTGTTGGTGGTGTCGTGGACATGGTCATATTGCTGTAAGCTGTCCCCTGACTTCTGAGCCCATGGAGTATGATACAGCCAGATGAATATCTTTGTTTGCATGTCCTGTTTGTTCTGCTGAGACTGTTTCTGAGACTGAACAGCAAATGCCTTAAAATTGAATGGATGTACTGCTAATGCTCTACTGGACTCTGGAAGATTGGTTACCCAGGTGCATGCCAGTTTGGTAGACCCGGGGGCATTCAGAGGACATTGCATTGGGGTTTTGTGTATTCACGGGGACACTAAGGTATATCCCGCAGCCTTGGTCAGATTAGAATTAATGTGGAACTGCCTGTCATGAAGTGGGTGTGGTCAAGTCTCTAATGCACAGTGTGATCCTGGGCAGAGACTTTCCATTGTTCTGGGACTTGTGGAGAATGGAAAGTGTGCGCGCCACTGTAAGGGTTCCTGATGACAATAATGTGTGCTCTGTGATAAGCCCTGTACCCTTTGACCAGGATGCTAAGGTGCCAGCAGTAGGGGTGACCACCGAACCCGATAATTTTCCCTTAGAGTTTCTCGCTGGTGAGACAAAGGAGCCAGAGGAAAGTGGGGATATGCCTGATTTAAAGGTATCCTGGGATAATTTACGACTGCGCAACTCAGAGATCCCACGTTATTAAAGGCCGGGGAAAATGTTCCCGTACATGGCTATTAACCAAGATTTGTTTTTTCAGGTTGATAAAATATGTGGGGAATGGTGTTAGACCTGGCTCATAAGCATGTGCTTGGTGGACACCTAGGCTGTGACAAAACCAGAGAGTGCACTTTACAAAGATTTTTCTGGTGTGTATACTGAGGTGCAAAGGTACTGTCAGTCCTGCCCTGAGTGCCAGCTTACCGCGCCTATGCCAATTTTCAGAAGTCCACTCGTTCCTCTACCTATGATAGAGCTTCCTTTTTTACAAAGTTGCTATGGATCTTTGCTAGGGGGTATCAGTATATCCTGGTGGTGTTGGATTACATCAACCGCTATCCTGAGGCTTTCCCGCTAAGAAACACCTCGTCTAAAACTAATTGTTTAACATGTTTACTCGTACTGGTATGCCTAAATATATCAGCACCTTGATATGCCACACCTGGGAGGTGGGATGGATTATCTCGGCAAAAGAGAAATGCTCACTAACACAGATTTAGACAGATTTGTGAACAATATTTGAGAGTAATGGGTCTTTTGTGTATGTAGAAAATGTTTCAGATCTTTGAGTTCAGCTCATGCAAAATGGGAGGAAAACCAAAAGTGTTGCGTTTATATTTTTGTTTAGTGTATGTAAGCAAACTAACTAATTATCTAATGTAATGACACAGGAAAGCAAAGAGCACAGCAATAACACTGCTGTCTCTCTCAGAACTGTAATAAACTGTAGAAAATGGCTGATGGGGAGGTTCTTGTATACTAAAGGGGTAGGCAACTTTCCTATTGGTTGATAGGGATGTTGCTAAGCTCGGATAAAGACATTGCAGCCTTCTCATTGGCCCACAAGCAAAAAGGGAGGTTACTGATGGAAAAAAAATTTAGAATATTCGAAAATACCAATATATATCCCTATAGTATAAATATTCGCAAATTCTCGATGTTGTGATATTCATGATTAAAAGGACTCCCCTGCATAATGGGAATGGGGCGGATCTATTATGCAGCCTTTAGACTTCTATTATGATGGAATGAATAACTGAATGCCTCTAAAGGCATTGCATTATGCATTCCGTCATAGAATTGCGTTATGATCCATGGTAACCACCAAAGTGTGAACGGATTTCAAAATATGAAATTCGCGGATCTCTAATACACACATATACTTAAAACACAATGTAACTCCAAGTCAATCACACTTCTGTGAAATCGACTTGTCCAGTTATGAAGCAACACTGATTGTGAATCAATGTCTACTGCTCTTTTGCAAATTGAACAGACAACAGGTAGAAATTAGCAGGACAACCCCTATAAAGGAGTGGCTCTGCAAGTGGTGACCATAGAACATTTCTCTGTTCTCATCCTTTTTGGCTGTTGTTTTGGTCACGTTTGCATTTTGTCGTTGCGCTCACCCCTACACGTAGCATGAGAAGGTCTCTACAACCCACAGAAGTTGCTCAGGTAGTGCAGCCCATCCAGGATGGCACATCAACGCGAGCTGTGTCAAAAAGGTTAGCTATGTCTGTCAGCACAGTGTCCAGAGCATGGAGCAGTTACCAGGAGATGTGGAGGGCTATAGGAGGGCAACAACTCAACAGCAGGACCACTACCTCCTCCTTTGTGCAAGGAGGAGCAGTGCCAGAGCCCTGCAGAATCACCTCCAGCAGGCCACTAATATCCATGTGTCTGCTCAAACTGTCAGAAACAGACTCCATGATGGTGGTATGAGGGCCCGACGTCCACAAGTTGGTGTTTTGTTTAAAGCTAAACACCGTGCAGGGCGATTGGCATTTGCCACAGAACACCAAGATTGTCAGATTCGACATTGGCACCCTGTGCACATGTGACGCCTGGAGACGCCGTGGAGAACACTCTGCTGCCTGCAACATTCTCCAGAATGAGCTGTTTGGCAGTGGGTTAGTAATGGTGTGGGGAGGCATTTCTGTGAAGTGCTGCACAGCCCTCCATGTGCTAGCCAGGTACCGGGATGAGATCCTCAGACCCATTTTGAGACCATATGCAGGTTCAGTGGGCCCTTCTGATGCATGACAATGCTAGGCCGCATGTGGCTGAAGTGTGTCAGCAGTTACTGCATGATGAAGGCATTGATGCTATGGACTGGCCTGCCCATTCCCCAGACCTGAATCCAATTGAGCACATCTGGGACATCATGTCTCGTTCAATTCACCAACGCCACGTTGCACCACAGACTGTCCAGGAGTTGACTGATGCTTTAATCCAGGTCTGGGAGGAGATCCCTCAGGAGAACATCCACCACCTCATCAGGAGCGTGCCCAGGCATTGTAGGGAGGTCATACAGGCACGTGGAGGCCACACACACTACACACAGCCTGAAATTTGATTTTGAGTGTCATTCCAAATCCAGACCTCCATGGGATATTCATTTAGATTTACATTTGATTATTTTATGTTTTATTGTTCTCAACGCATTCTACTATGCAATGAATAAAGATTTGCAACTGGAATATTTTATCCATTGAGATCTAGGATGTGGTATTTTAGCGATCCCTTTATTTTTTTGAGCAGTTGTGTGTGTGTGTATGTGTATATATATATATATATATATATATATATATATATATATCTCAAGTCATGGAAAAATAAAACCACAGTGAATATTTTGGCTTCTGGGCACACTGTATACAAACCCTACATGTAGCATATCTGCTGGGAAAAGCCACTGTAGTATATGTCAAACATCAATATGTTTCCACTCCACCAATGGACTGATGGAGAACAAACAAGTGTCCTTCTGGTTTTTCTATTGTATATTAATTCTATTGTATAATTCGATTGTATATTAATGATCATGACACTGCACGTTCCTATAAAATGGGCCTCTGCAAATACTTGTTTTCCCTATGGTATACATTCTTTTACAATAGGGCTCTATGGCAGGAATATGTGTATGAACTGCCCACTATACAGGGGATACATCATATACATCATTTTCATATTATGGTTGGTATCTTTTTTGTTTTAAGGCCAGTTTATACTGATAGATGGAGCTATCGATTATTGGGAAGGAAGCATTTTGAAGGGAAAGCCGCAATCGCCGTCGCCACTGCAGTGGTGAGCAGTGTAATTACAACTTCTGTGAGATGGCACCTGTCTGTTCAAGTTACAGGAGGATAGGTCATTAATAGAAAAAAAAGCAGACAATCTAATTTATTGTATAATCTCTTTGCAAACGGATTGCGAACAAAATCACTACTTGGTTCTATTTACACACATACAGAGATTTGGGTAAGAAAAAGAGACGCCAACTTTATTGTGTAGTTTCTAGCTTTTATAGGGTCTTACATACATTTAGAGATACTCTTGCTTTCCTGGAATCCCATCCTCTTCTCCCCTCTCTTGACTGAAAACATTTTTCAATAGGAAACGTGCTGCCGGCCAGGGCAAGAAAGCCATTGGAGGCAGTTCTAGCTTGGAGCTGATTATTATTCTGACCTGGCTGGGGGTGTGCCTCATGGCAAGAGAGGATTTTTAAACTGTGATAACAAAATGTGGTCATGATTAAGACGTCGAAATGCGTAGACCTTGCCTATCTGGCCAGCCTATGAATTTTATAATAAAGAAATTGGATTTTATCCTGAGCCTGCTGCTGGATTTTTTTCTACTGCTTTGAAAAATTATGGTATGTACATTTTTGCTGATTGTTCGATCCATTTGCACCTATATATGGTCTTCACCCAGTGCATACTCATACAGATTCGCGCTCACACAATCATCACATTAACATATCTTTTCAGACCATTTAATCCATTTGGATGTATTTCTGGAGTGTAATAATATTACAGGCTACAGCTACCAGAGATGGGTCGTTGATCCAGGAAGTTATTCTGATGCCTGATTGGCGTCAGGAAGGGAAAATTGGCTTCTACCTCACAGTTTTGTTTTGTTTTTTGCCTTTTTCTGGATCAACTTGCAGGATAACAGGCCAAACTGGATGGACAGATGTATTTTTTCAGCCTTATAAACTATGTTACTATTAGAGATGAGCGAATTTCATATTTTGAAATTTGTTCACAATTCGTTTGGTAGTAAAAACAGAATTGTGTTATGGATTCTGTTACCACGAACCATAACGCAATTCTATAACGGAATGCCTTTAGAGGCATTCCATTATTCATTCCATCATAATAGAAGTCTATAGGCTGCAAAATGGACCCGTCCTGTTTCTGTTATGCAGGGGAGTCCTCTCCTGCCTCTAAAGGCATTCCGTTATGCATTCCGTCATAGAATTGCATTATGTTTCGTGGTAATGGAATCCATAACGCGATTCTGCTTTTACCAACAAACGAAGCGTTAACAAATTTCAAAACATGAAATCGTTCATCTCTAGTTACTATGTTATGTTTCATATGTTTACATTCAACATATACAATGATTATAGACTGATCGACAGATACTCTGATGGTGTTTGTAAATAATTTATATTGTCTTTTTATTTATTTCCAGTTTTGGCTCATTTATTTTGCAACAAAACATCAATCAGGTGTAGTACTATTAGGTCAGCTATTGAGGGAGCCAACATTCCTTTTTTTTTTAGCCATGCACATATTCAATGATATTCGATCCTCTTGTCTTGTGCCCGGTATGCTGTGCCGCCGGTCACTTGAATCATATAACCTGACCGTTCTTACCTTGGCCACTTCTCCCCTGAGCTGTGCGCTTGTTCACTGGCATTTTCATCTGACCTTCCAGCCCTGCGTCAGTACGCTGTGTTCCATAGTCAAGTGACTCACATCACCTGACCACCTTTCTGTGCTCGGCGTGATTCTGTGGCCGGAAGTGCCATGATGGAATATCCACATTTAGCGTGTCGCCGCCTGTACTCAGGTGAGCATGGTTCTACTTATTATTCTGATTGATGTCGATGGGTTTATATGGAGTGATTCACAGTGATGAAGGTACAACGAAACGTGCGTTAGGGTGGTGCCATCCTGGCTACGTACACCATGTAGCCAGGCAGTTTGTGCTTTAATGCTATGTAACTGTACTCTGTATAGCCCCAACTATTTTCTCGCTACATCAACATTCAGGATTATACTTCATAGCCTCTTATGTGGTGTTTGATTGCCGGTGATGACCCCTTTTTCTGCTTTTCATTACCTACTTATTTAGGTAATTTTTTTTTATCATTGTGTTAATTAATAAATATCTTCATAGTTTTTCATACTTTTTTTTGTATTTTTGTAGGTTTTTGTAGTCTTTTAGGGCCTTTACCAGTTATTGTATGTTTTACTCAGGTACTTGATTCTATACACTGGGGTATTTATGACAAAGGTTATGTGTACCTTTGCTGAATGATCCATTTTTTTTCAATTGTCAGTATGTACTTTGTCACAAAGGGTTAAAGGGATTTTCCAACATTTTTAAAACAGTTAAAAGCTGTTTGAGAAGGCAGCGCCGCTCCTGAGAAACCCAGCCGTCTCCTCCACCCTGTACCGATACTCTAAATTAACATATGAGGCGCCAAAAACTGCGGGGGACACAGAGCCGGAACAGAGAGGTATTTTGGAGGAAAAAAGTGTTGGCATTGGTAGGAGCCACCCTGCCTGGTAATCATACCAGTTTTGTAACCCATAAAGGTCCTCTTTAACCAATTTTCTACCAGCGCCTTACATGTATGGCTCTGGACCAATGGGCAAACATGGCGCCCGTCTGTGCGTGTAGTGGGCATTATGGACAGCAGGTCTCTACTGTTTCAAACAGCAGAGACCCGCGGCTAATGACTGCGGCCGTCAATAATGCCAATCGCGGTCATTAAAGCCTTTAGATGCCGTGACCAAGCTCGTGTTTCTTACCAGCATCCTCTGCGGCCAATGAGGATGCCTGGTAATCGATTTCAATGTGCTGGGTCTCTCTAAAGAGACCCAGGGTATGGAATCTGCAATTGTTATTTTCGCCAACATAACAAATGAGCAATTCTGTGCGAATAATGGGTATAAAAGACCCATGATTGTTAAAAGAAAATGGATTTTGTAGGCTAAAATACAAGCCTCAAAATCATAAAAAACTATCACCTTTCACCCACTCAAAAATATTTATATATTAAAATATCTAAAAATATTATTCCAATACAGCAAATAACAGAAAAAGGGTCAAAATGGCCAATTTGCCATTTATTCATTGCTTCTCTTACCCAAAAAGAGTTATAAAATGTGATCAAGTCACACACACTCCAAATTGGTATCAATACCAAAAACTACAGATTGTCCCGCAAAAAATGAGCCGCCACACAGCAGTAGATATAGCTATAAAAAAAAGTTATGGGGGTCAGAACTACCTGTTCCTCCAAAAGGAAGGACGAACAGGAGTCTACTTCAGGCCTAATGCAAACAATAGGGAAATGCAACACACAGAACCCAAACAAAATACAAAAGGGAAAGAAAAGACTTAACTTCAAAGGGGCAATGGAAGCACCAGGAACTCATCTGAGATCTAACCACAAACTGTCCACAGGCACAGAAGCTATAAACTGCAGAGCATTGTGGGAGAAGCAACTATAAATAAGGAAGGTTAAATGACCACATCAGCAACACCTGGAGGCAAGGAGTGTGGCCATTACCAGAAACAACACTGACGCCTATTGATCCACAAGGAAAACCTGTGAGATCAAACCACGTGTTGCCAATCTCACAGATCTCCTGCCACTCACTGTCGCCGGGACCTCGGTATGTCTTTGTACGTCTGTGACACTTCCCTACTCTTGAACTCACTCCTGCAGTACATGAGACTTTCCCCAACATCCAAACCTTTAAAAGTATCCTGAAAACCCACCTCTTTAGGAAAGCCTACCACCTGCAATAAGCATGCTGCCACCACACTGCCATATAAGTAGCTTTTACCCTCACCTACTGTGTTCTTCCTCCTTCCCTTGTACATTGTAAGCTCTTGCGGGCAGGGTACTCTTCCCCTCTGTACCTGTATCTGTTAATAGTTTGTTGTGTCTGTATTTTTTATATCTGTTTAACCCCCTCTTGATGTACAGCAGCATGGAATTAATGGCCCTTTCAAATAATAATAGTTAGTTACAGCAAGTAGGTCTGATAATCTGACATATATCCCCATCTTTTGCATTCAGGTAGTCCAGGATAAGAATATGCTTTGCCACAGTTATCAACTGGGCTTGAACCACATTTGTTTGACTGAGCATTCCCAGAATTTACCATATTTGATCATCTAAATAGTCTGTGGCTTCCACCAACCTATCCTACATCTACATTATCATGGGATAAATGAATAAGGTGCTAACATTTTATTGGGAATACTCATTGATAACACATGGGGTTTACCATTTGGTCTGGGGTTGTTTTCTGCTGCCCTATGGAAAAGTGTGTGTTTAGGAACTACATTAACCCTCAGAGGACCCTTCAATTTTTAATTTTTGTGTTTTTGTTTTTCACTCCCGCTTCCCAGAACCATGACTTTTTTAGTTTTCCGTTAACATAGCTTTATAAGGGCTTATTTTTGCAGGACAAGTTGAACTTTTAATGGCACCATTTAATATTGCATATGATGTAGCGGGGAGCAGGAAAAAATTCCAAATGGGGTAGAATTGGGAAAAAATTCAATTCTGCCATATTTTTATGGATTTAGTTTTTACTGCGTTCTCTATGTGGTCAAAATGACCTTTTATGTTCATTCTCTGGGTCAGTGCAATTATGGCAGTACCACATTTGGATAGTTTTTTTTGAGTTTTAATACTTTTTAATACTAATTTTGCATTCTTTTCATCACCATATTCCAACCTCTATTACTTTTTTAGAGTTACGTGAACAAAGCCGTGTGACTGCTCATTTTTGGCGGGGCAATCTTTACTTTTCAGTGATACCATTTTGAGGTGTGTGTGAATTTTTGATCATTTTTTAATTATATTTTTGGGGGAAGTAAAGTGAAAAAAATGGCGAATTGGCCATTTTGATATCGCCATATTTTAATAGTATAGCAGCAGCAAATACCACTGTGCAGCACAATATACTGCCCCAGCAGCACCAAATGCCACTGCGCAACACAATATATTACCCCAGCAACACGAAACTCCACTGCGCAGCACAATATACTACCCCAGTAACACCAAACTCCACTGCGCAGCACAATATACTACCCCAGCAGCACCAAATACTACTGCGCAGCACAATATACTACCCCAGTAACACCAAACTCCACTGCGCAGCACAATATACTACCCCAGCAGCACCAAATACCACTGCGCAGCACAATATACTACCCCAGCAGCACCAAACACCACTGCGCAGCACATTATATACTACCCCAGCAGAACCAAATACCACTGCGCAGCACAATATCCTACCCCAGCAACACCAAACACCACTGCATAGCACAATATACTACCCCAGCAGCACCAAATACCACTGCGTAGCACAATATACTACCCCATTAGCACCAAACACCACTGCACAGCACAATATACTACCCCATCAGCACCAAACACCACTGCACAGCACAATATACTACCCCTTTTATTTTTTTAACATTTCCTCCTTCCAAGTGGCCAGCAGCAGCCTGAAGTGTGTGCTGTGAAGTACAGTTTTACACAGCCACAACCAGGGGGAGCTAAATGCAAAGAGATTATTACAGCTTTAATTGTACTTGTATTAATTCCTATTCACTCATCTTCCACTAGTGGTGGCTGCCGGCAGCCAGCTAGCTTTGTAATAGAAGAGAAGCAGGAAATTTATCAATGTATTTTTGCCAGTTTTCTAAAATAAATATGTTGAGAAATATGGTGTTCAGAATGAGCGCCATATATTTGAAGCACCATCTGACATAAATTTGGATAAAGTAGGTGAGGCCAAAGGCAACCTTTTTTTTAATTACAGTTTGCATTTGCTGAAAATTTCTTCCACTTACATAGTTACATAGTTGTTAAGGTTGGAAAAAGACAAAAATCCATCAAGTCCAACCTGTAATCCTGCTATATCGATCCATGGAACAAATCTCTGGATCAATTTCCATCTTCTTTTAACTAAGGGGTTGGGCCAAAAGGGAAAGGGTGTGTAGAACAAGATTTCTATACATTGTCTTAACCCTCAATTTTATTTTGAATTTAAAAATCATCCTAAACCTTTTAAAAAAAAAAAACAAAAACGTCAATTTATCAGAAATCTGGGGCATTGCGCATGTTCTGCATTGCTGGGAAACTAGTTGCAGAGGACCCACACTACCGTACTTTTCACCCTATAAGACGCACCTGCCCATAAGACGCACCTAGGTTCATTAGACCTCAAATCACACCATCAATCAGCCCCCCAATATTAATCAGACCTCAGCTGACAGCCCCAATCAGACCCCCAATGTTAATAAGACCTCAACTCAGAGCCCAATGTAAATGACCTCCAATCAGACCTCAGATAAGAGCCACAATATAAATAAAAAACCACATTCAGACCTCAGATCAGACCCCATCTAAACCTTGATTTAAAAAAAACAAAAATGTAAATTTGTCAGAAATCTGGGGCATTGCGCATGTTCTGCATTGCTGGGAAACTAGTTGCAGGGGACCAATACTACGGTATTTTTCGCCCTATAAGACACACCTGCCCATAAGACACACCTAGGTTCATTAGACCTCAGATCAGACCCACAATCAGACCACAACTCAAAGCCCAATGTAAATGACCCCCAATCAGACCTCAGATAAGAGCCACAATATAAATAAAACCTCCCATTCAGATCTCAGAACAGACCCCCATGCCACAGATCAGACCCCCATGCCTCATAGACGGACGCCCCGTTCCTAGGATCCAGCTCTCTTCTTCCTGCCATTGGCTGTGCTGTGACCCGATGTGCACAGCGTGAAGTTGCAGAGCGTCTTAACAGCATAACAAGTGGCCAAGGGCCAGGAAGGTCAGTACAAAGCTTGGGAGAGCTGCATTCACCGCTTCACGGTCCTCCTGTACTAATGAGCACTTCCATAATGGAAGCGCTCATTAGTATTCGCCCCATAAGATGCAGTGACATTTTTCCCCCACTTTGGGGGGGGGGGGGGAGTGCATCTTCCAGGGCGAAAAATATGGTAAGTTTTGCTATGGGGCCCTATAAGATCTCTGTACACCCTGTATTAAAGTGTATAAATATGCAGGAAACATGGATCTTTCACACAGTGATCCATAAGTGTCCCTCTTGGACCAAAAAGTTGGGAGGTATGCATATATAGAAAACATAGAAACATAGAAACATAGAATGTGTCGGCAGATAAGAACCATTTGGCCCATCTAGTCTGCCCAATATGCTGAATACTATGGATAGCCCCAGGCCCTATCTTATATGAAGGATGGCCTTATGCCTATCCCATGCATGCTTAAACTCCTTCACTGTATTTGCAGCTACCACTTCTGCAGGAAGGCTATTCCATGCGTCCACTACTCTCTCAGTAAAGTAATTCTTCCTGATATTACTTTTAAACCTTTGCCCCTCTAATTTAAAACTATGTCCTCTTGTAGCAGTTTGTCTTCTTTTAAATATTCTCTCCTCTTTTACCGTGATGATTCCCTTTATGTATTTAAAAGTTTCTATCATATCCCCTCTGTCTCTTCTTACTTCCAAGCTATACATGTTAAGGTCCTTTAACCTTTCCTGGTAAGTTTTGTCCTGCAATCCATGTACTAGTTTAGTAGCTCTTCTCTGAACTCTCTCCAAAGTTTCAATATCCTTCTGCAGATATGGTCTCCAGTACTGCACACAATACTCCAAATGAGGTCTCACTAGTGCTCTGTAGAGCGGCACGAGCACCTCCCTCTTTCTACTGTTAATGCCTCTCCCTATACACCCAAGCATTCTGCTGGCATTACCTGCTGCTCTCTGACATTGTCTGCCCACCTTTAGGTCGTCTGATATAATGACCCCTAAATCCCTTTCCTCAGATACTGAGGTTAGTACTGTATCACTGATTTTATATTCTGCTCTTGGGTTTTACGCCCCAGGTGCATTATCTTGCACTTATCGACATTAAATTTTAGTTGCCAGATTTTTGACCATTCCTCTAGTTTTCCTAAATCCTTTTCCATTTGGTGTATCCCTCCAGGAACATCAACCCTGTTACAAATCTTTGTGTCATCAGCAAAAAGACACACCTTACCATTGAGGCCTTCTGCAATTTCGCTGATAAAGATATTAAACAATATGGGTCCCAGAACAGATCCCTGAGGTACCCCACTGGTAACAATACTATGGTCTGAATATACTCCATTGACTACAACCCTCTGTTTTCTGTCCTTCAGCCACTGCCTAATCCATTCAACAATATGTGAGCTCAAGCTCAAAGACTGCAGTTTATTGATAAGCCTTCTATGTGGGACAGTATCAAATGCCTTACTAAAGTCCAGATAGGCAATGTCTACTGCACCTCCGCCATCTATTATTTTAGTCACCCAATCAAAAAAGTCAATAAGATTAGTTTGACATGATCTCCCTGAAGTAAACCCATGCTGTTTTTTATCAATCAACCCATGGGTTTTTAGATGTTCCACAATCCTCTCCTTGAGTATGGTTTCCATTAATTTCCCCACTATTGATGTCAGGCTTACTGGCCTATAGTTGCCTGATTCCTCTCTACTACCTTTCTTGTGAATTGGCACAACGTTTGCTAATTTCCAATCTTCTGGGACGACACCTGTTACCAGTGATTGGCTAAATAAATCTGTTAATGGATTTGCTAGTACACCTCTAAGCTCTTTTAATAGCTTTGGGTGTATCCCATCAGGCCCCTGTGATTTATTTGTATTAATTTTGGACAGCTGACTTAGAACCTCTTCCTCTGTAAAGACACATGCATCAAAGGATTCATTAGTCTTCCTCCCTAACTGAGGTCCTTCTCCTTCATTTTCCTTTGTAAAAACTGAACAGAAGTATTCATTGAGGCAGTCAGCTAGTTCTTTATCCTCTTCCATATACCTTCCTTCTTTTGTTTTTAATTTGGTAATTCCTTGTTTTAATTTCCTTTTTTCATTTATGTATCTGAAGAATGTCTTATCACCTTTTTTCACTGACTGAGCTAATTTCTCTTCTGCCTGAGCTTTAGAAGCTCTTATAACTTGCTTGGCCTCTCTCTGCCTCATCTTATAGATTTCCCGGTCATCCTCGTTTTGGGTGTTTTTATACTTGCTAAATGCCATCTTTTTGTTTTTAATGATTTTGGCCACTTCTGCTGAGTACCACAGTGGTCTCTTCCTTTTTTGCCTTTACTGACAAGCCTAATGCACTTTTCTGTTGCCTTCAGTAGTGCCAATTTTAAGTAGTCCCATTTCTCTTGGACTCCATTGAAATTGTTCCAGTCTGATAGGGACTCGTATACCACTGATCTCATTTTAGAAAAGTCTGTTTTCCGAAAATCTAAAACTTTTGTTTTTGTGTGGAGTGACTCAGTCACTGTACTTATAGTAAACCTCACTGACTGGTGATCACTGGATCCTAAGCTTTCCCTACAGTGATATCAGATACCAAATTGCCATTTGTGAACACCAAATCTAAAATGGCCTCCTTCCGGGTTGGCTCCTCAACTACTTGCTGTAGAGATAATCCCAGTAGGGAATTTAGAATGTCTGTACTCCTGGCAGAACTAGCTATTTTGGTTTTCCAGTTTATATCAGGAAGATTAAAGTCTCCCATAATGACAACTTCACCTTTCAATGTCATTTTAGCCATTTCCTCAACTAGTAGATCATCCAATTCTTTGACTTGGCTTGGTGGTCTGTATATGACACCTACACGAGTTACCTTATGATTACCAAGCTGCAACGTAACCCAAACTGACTCTAAATTGGTTTCGCTGGCTTCTATTAGATTTGATTTTATGCTATTTTTCACATATAGGGCCACTCCACCCCCTTTCTTGCCTTCTCTGTCTTTCCTATATAGAGAGAACCCAGGTATTGTTATGTCCCAGTCATTACTCTCATTGAACCATGTCTCAGTAACAGCCACTAAATCTATATTCTCAGATGCCATTACAGACTCAAGTTCGTTGATCTTATTCCCTAAACTGCGAGCATTTGTAGACAAGACTCTCAGCTTGTCATTTCTTATCCTATCAGCTCCTGGCATCTTCTGGCATTGTTTTTTCGGGGGCAGCTGAACTGATGGATTGTCTCTTTTGTGCCCCCTTTCCTAGTTTAAATGTTCCTTAGCAAAAACTTTGAACTGTTCATTGAGGACATTCGTTCCCTTGAGAGAAAGATGCAAACCATCTTTCTTGTACAGTTCTTTTCCATTCCAGCTAGAGCCAACATGAGACACAAAGCCAAATCCCTGGTTCAAACACCATTCACCAAGCCATGCATTGAATTCCTTAATACGCAACTGCTTGTCATGCTGACGGTTATGCACAGGCAGAACTGCAGAGAATGAGACAGTCGATGCAATCTCCCGTATATCATTACCAAGTGTGTGAAAATCTTCCTTCACCTTTGAAACTTCATTGCAAGCCAGATCATTTGTCCCAATATGGACAATAACATCCACCTCCTTTTCCATTTTTGCTTGCTTAATAATGTTAAGGATACGTCGTCTGTCCCTGCTGGCAGTAGCACCAGGGAGACATCTCACAAAACCATTTTCATCAAACTTCACACCTCTTATGATAGAATCGCCTACCAATAGCTGCTTACTATTAGTACTCACTATATTCTTTTTGTCTTTGTCAGTAGTCTTGCATACCTTAGGCATAGGAAATGATTGTTCCTCTCCCACTGTGCCTGAGCCATCCTCCATGTTGCTCTTGCATTCTGAAAGTGCTGCAAATGAATTACAGAGAGCCACCGACTGTGGGACATGTCTTCTATCAACAGCTCTAAGTCTACCAGAACCTACAGTAACCCATCTTCCATTTCTGGGGGCCTTTGTGGCAGTGGCATTGCAACATTCCAAGCCTGAGTTT
This sequence comes from Bufotes viridis, assembly GCA_033119425.1. Taxonomy (NCBI): domain Eukaryota; kingdom Metazoa; phylum Chordata; class Amphibia; order Anura; family Bufonidae; genus Bufotes; species Bufotes viridis. Next base: position 27,951,059 of record CM065592.1, read on the forward strand.
GTCTAACAGTTACTTTACAAATCTCAGATTTCAAAAATGCAATTTCCTGCTGCATTATGGAGAACTGTCTGCAGATCAGACAGCATCCAAACCTGCGAAGAGTGAAACATGAAATGAAAGCACAGCAATTCCTGCACTGAATCAGGTCTGCCATTTTAATGCAAGAAGATATGTTAAACAAAACTTAATAGATTGTACTCACCTCCAGATTACCTCCTGAGTATCTCTTGAATATCTCTAGTGCACTTAGAAATGCTGCACTTTGAGAATGATGCAAGCTAGAATTAGGCAAGCTAATACTATGCGGCTATATATACACACACTCCTACAAAAGCCCCTCCCACAACAACAAATTTAACACCTTAATGGGCCTATGCTCATTAGCAATCAGACAATAGCAACACCTGTCTAACAAATTCCTTACCTGTTCTAAAGCACACCAAAAACACAGCTGAAGTTCTGCTACAGTGGAAAGTTCAGCTGAAGTTCTGCTACAGTGGAAAGTTCAGCTGAAGTTCTGCTACAGTGGAAAGTTCTAGGTTTGTCTCTTGAATATCTCTAGTGCACTTAGAAATGCTGCACTTTGAGAATGATGCAAGCTAGAATTAGGCAAGCTAATATTATGCGGCTATATATACACACACTCCTACAAAAGCCCCTCCCACAACAACAAATTTAACACCTTAATGGGCCTATGCTCATTAGCAATCAGACAATAGCAACACCTGTCTAACAAATTCCTTACCTGTTCTAAAGCACACCAAAAACACAGCTGAAGTTCTGCTACAGTGGAAAGTTCAGCTGAAGTTCTGCTACAGTGGAAAGTTCAGCTGAAGTTCTGCTACAGTGGAAAGTTCTAGGTTTGTCTCTTGAATATCTCTAGTGCACTTAGAAATGCTGCACTTTGAGAATGATGCAAGCTGTTCTAAAGCACACCAAAAACACAGCTGAAGTTCTGCTACAGTGGAAAGTTCAGCTGAAGTTCTGCTACAGTGGAAAGTTCAGCTGAAGTTCTGCTACAGTGGAAAGTTCTAGGTTTGTCTCTTGAATATCTCTAGTGCACTTAGAAATGCTGCACTTTGAGAATGATGCAAGCTGTTCTAAAGCACACCAAAAACACAGCTGAAGTTCTGCTACAGTGGAAAGTTCAGCTGAAGTTCTGCTACAGTGGAAAGTTCAGCTGAAGTTCTGCTACAGTGGAAAGTTCTAGGTTTGTCTCTTGAATATCTCTAGTGCACTTAGAAATGCTGCACTTTGAGAATGATGCAAGCTAGAACTGACACTGGTACAGTGGAGGTATCATGCAGCCCGGTGTCAAGATAATCTGTTTGAAGTTTAAAAAAACTTTTACAAACTGTACAAAGCTTCTTAAAAATACTGAGAGTATGCGAGTACTCACCAACAAAAAGCTGTGCACCAGCCAGATGCTGCCATGAACAGGAGGATTCCGACTCTGAAAGCAGAGGGGGGAAATATTTTGTATATATGAGGTCACATTAGTGGTACCCTCCACCAATGTCCCTGGTACACCCTCCACCAATGTCCCTGGTAGGAATAACCTTTCACACATGACATAATATGTTGAAGATATTGCTTTTGGTTGCTTTTGACAATTAATCCAATTTCAAAACTGTTCTAATAAATGACCCTCTGTATCTCATACCAAACTATACAAGAACCATCAAAAGAATAGACAAATTCATAAATTGCAGACATATTCTGAGAATAATCACTGCATGCATCGCCTCACAAAAAGTAGTTGAAATTAATCCAAACCCATCATGTCATTACAGGTCACGGTGCTACAGCATACTGGGATTTGTTACTTGGAAAAAGCAGTACAGCCCCAGGTTGAGGAACACAGCCACACCAAATTCACTATTAATATTTAACGCGATGAAAGTGACAAGATATTTCAAAGTGCAAGTACACGTAAGCTTTTGCTATATAATAATTATGCACTTACGGACGTGTATCCAGAACCTCACAAAGGAACATGAGTTGCTTCTTTTGCATGTATAGTCTTTTTTTAACATAGACCAGACCCACTACGTCGCGCGCTCCTCTGATTCCAGTTCCCGCCTGCACAATTGGCCAGTGCAGCTAGCGCGTGCTGATATAATGTTGACGTAAGCGCGCAGATCCAAACGTCCTGCCTCCTTAAAGTGACCATGCCTGAACGGACCCGCCGTCCGTCATCCATAACAACAAAAAAGGAGGACTTCTGGCTGTCCGTCCTGGCCTTGCACCTGACAGAGGACCAGGAGTCTAAAAACCAGACTGTCCGGCCTAAAACCGGACGTCTGGCCACCCTTGTGACAAGATATAAGAGCAAGTACATGTAGGTTTTCACAAAAGAACATGAGTTGCTTCTTTTCCATGTATAGTCTTTTTTTAAAGTAGACCAAACCCACCACGGCCCTGATGTGTCATCTCCTTCCTGAATTGATCCCGGCAACTCCAACAGCGGTTCTCGACATCTTCAACAAAATGTTTGGTTTTATTATCATTTATATACAATAATCATATATACTATCTTGGGGCTCTACTAAGAGGGAAATGCAAAATACGTTACAGCAATATTATCCTCATGCTTTGCAGTTTGCAGAAACATGAGGGCTATGCTATAGAAGTTACAGCCACATTACCGTCATGCTATGTAAGTTACAGCTAAATTAGGGCTATGCCATTCAAGTTACAGCCACATTAGGGCTACACTAGGTAAATTACAGCAATATAAGGAATATACAGAGATAATAAGGGTTAATCTGCTTACCTATTATGTGGAGCTCAAAACATGAAGATTCTCTCCACACGTGGTCAAACAACTTGTTCTCATGTCCTCCCATGCTGCATCCTTTTTGTACCGGTCATGGTACCCACTGCACAGCGTCCCATAGATCTGGCCTGTCCTTGACCAGGACTATAAGTTTCTCCACCTCCATGACTCTTGGTAATTTGGCGTAAGAATATAACGTACAGCAAGGGCAGGAATCAAGTAAAAGAGCTCCTCACAGGACTCTCTATCAAACTGCTCTGCCTCTACCTTCTGATTGCATCTGCCTTCCTTGTTGGAAAGAAACTTGCAGAAAAAAAGCAAAGCATAGCATCCGGATGACAGGGTTGCGTGAAAAATGGGCAATATAGAACATAATGCGTTTTTTTTCTGAACGGAAAGATTATGCGAGAAAAACTATGCTCATGTACGTAGACCCATTGAAATGAATGGGTCAGAAGTGGGTCTGGATGTGACGCTACAAATCTCACTAGTGTGAAAGAGCCCTAAGGATGCAGTCACACACTGCAGATTCTTTTGCAGACATTTCCGCAACTAACAATCAGTTCTATTCATTTGAATGGCGAAAAAACAAACATTTGTTGTGGATTTGCGCCTGCCAGCTATCTCTCTAAAGTGAGACTCAAGTAGTCCACCCGTTCTTTTCTTGCTCTTCTCCTGCTCTTTCAGTTGATTGGCCTCTGCCCTTGGACAATCAACTTAGCATTGTCTGCACCGACCTCTGCTCCTGTACTCTAAGCTTTCACTATGATCTATACCAGTGTATTACTGTACTGCAGGGGCGGCAGGAAGCGCACAGCGTCATAGCAACCAATGACGCCGTGCGCTCCTGCTCTAAGCAGGAATCCAGCCCAGGTTACCACGGACAGTTCATGTCCGTGTTAAACGGACATGTGAAGCTAGCCTAAAGGTCTTACAGTTCGTAACCACGTTAGTTGTGGATTTGCACCTGCCAGCTATCACTCTAAAATGAGACTCAAGTAGACCACTCATTCTCTTCTTGTGATTCCTCTGAATCGGAAGCAAGCATATGGATTTCTGCAAGTCCCAGTCAGGTGAATGGAACTGATCTGCAGCACGTGAAGGCACTCAAATGTGGATTTCTCTTCTTACAGCTGTTCTAAGGAAACTGGAAGCATAACTGTGTGAGACTTGGACATGTTCCAATTAGGGTTGTTTCGATAACAAAATTTTGATTCGGTATCGATACCATAAAAAAGTATTGTGATACTCGATACCATTCGAGAAAAAAATAAAATGCCAAAAAAAGCCGCGTGCATTCCGCATTTTATGGAACGTCCGGCCCATAATACAACAGTCTTATCCTATTTTTTGGGGGGACAAGGCGACTCAAAGAAAATGGCGAATTGTGCAGTTTTCTTTTCTTTTTATTTTATGGGCGTTCACTGCTTAAAAGAGGATTTTTTTAATAGTTTGGACTTTTGAGACGTAGCGATATGTAATATTTTATTTATTGTTTATATATTTTATATGTAAAATTGGGAAAGGGGGTGATTTATACTTAATATTTTGTTGTACTTTTTTAACTTTTTTTTTTTTTTACAGTTTATTTATTAACTATTTCCTCCTTAGGGGCTAGAACCTGGGAATCGTTTTTTTGTAACTACTTTAGGCCTAAAATGTGCAAAATTTAGGTAAATATGCTGGAGCTGATGGCGCAGCCCTAGCCCCCAACACACCCCTGTCACTCAATCACCACTTGGCGAGGACTGCACAAAAACACCAGCACAAAAAAATACTGTGAGCATTTAAAAAGTCGCAAAATGGGGTTTTGCAACTTTTTTAACTCCATAAAGTGGCATGGCGCAGTTTGTAAATTACCCCCTATGATCTCTGTGTGCCTTAGCCACATCTAGCCATGAATAGTTATTGCAGCTATGAACCCAAGAGGATCATAGATGCTGTTCACAACAGATAAAACTTGACCGCCAATAGGGATGCATCACGCTATGAATATAAACTAATACGGTAGAACACCCAAAACGTTGGTATTAGAGATAAGCCTGTGGTGTCATTATAACAGTTTACATTAGTCATTTTGGAAAGTATTGTGTAATAAGTCTATAAAATGTGGTCTTATTTTTACACATATACAAGTGTAATGTATACTCCAAGAGCCTACATCTATTTCAGATATGTGGTACAGGAGATGGGCCCCCAGCCAAAAAATGCAGTAAGAGTGCTGCACTTAAACTTACATGCAAGTGATGTACATGATTTTGGGGACTCCAAGTAAAATCATAAAAGGTTTAGGCCGCAGTGGCCATCCTCACATACAGGAGTGCCACACTAAGGTCAAAGAAAGAGAAGGCTCAAACAGGCCAACAGACAGCCTGGATGAGCCAATCAGTGCTGCAGCAGGCAGGTAGGTGCCCTAGCAGAACGGGCATTGTGTGTGTAGAATATGGACAGGCAGGGAAGGCTGTCAGCCTGGGAATGATTAGATGAGAAGCTGAGGCTGGCTGCGCCTCCTTGCAGAACTGTAGCTGCTGCAAACCTCAAAAGAAGCTACCTGCAAGAACATCCTTTCACTTTTTCCCATTTTTGGGAGGGGGGGGGAGTAAGCGAAAACTGTACAACAGGTGTTCTACCATCAATCTAGCATAGCATATAGAATACTAGTTAGAACTTTCTGTCAGGTCAACTTACACATTTACATTTTTTTTGTTTTAGTTTGAAAAAATATATAAATGAGTGAATGAGAATTAAATATTAGGGCTAAAGCCATCTATTATCTCCACACACACAGTTCCAATTTTTGTTGTTGGGTGGGGTGGGGGGTTATTAAATTTAATTAAGCGAGCATATAGGTAATCAATACACAGTGTATGGCAACAATTTACGTCCGTTTCCATTTATTCTATATCGACACTGTTGGAATTTTATTTTTGGTGGGTTTAATTTAACCAAACCAGCATATAGTTGATCACTACGCCATTACACAGGGTAATGCACCACATGCTCTGTGAGTGTTATTGTGAAATTAAGTGGCAGGCCACAATCATCCATTTTCTTTCATTTCTTTCTCCACAAGGCTCCAATTTTTTTGGGGGGAGTTGTTGAATTTAATAAAATCTGCATATATGTAATCAGTACACCACTACACAGGATTGCACCCAGAATTATATGTGAGTGATAATGAATTTAGGCCTAAATCCGTTTTTCTGTTTATTTTTGTCTTCACAGGTTGACAATCAGTTTTTTTTTTGTGGTTGTTGAATTTATTAAAACCAGCATTTACGTGATTACTACACTAATACACAGGGTAGCGCACAAAATTATATGTAAGGCCCCAAAAAATTGTCAGGGCTACGGAAAGGTTCTCAACGAATGACTCAGAGCCAAAATCCGTGTAGTGGCAGCACCAGCTATCCAGCCCGAAGTAGTAGTAGTGGCAGGGTGCAGTATCCCTGCTGGCTTCAGAAAAGCGCAACATTATTGTTGAGCAGAAAAAGGATGAGATTGTGGATTGGATGGATGGCTCACTCTTTCTCTCAGTTGCAGCAGGCATGTAGTTGAATTCGGAGTGTGACACCATACTATGGAGCCAGGGATCGCAGTGTTCCTCCTTCCTCCTGCTCTCCATCTTAAAGCCACAGGGAAGGATTTCTCAGTCTTCACTGCCTCTTCCTAGTGGGGCGCCTTCCTTTTTCCTAAGAAGTGGCAGGAAAACTCTCCACATGTTTTCATGGCAGATAGTCAAGAGTCTCCCTGTTGATGACTTTTGAGAGACCCATCATGGTTTGAGCTGCACTGAAGAGGAGGTTCAGGAGAAGGCTGGGGACCCCATGCATAGCTGTGTTGATGGTGGTGGTAATAGTGACCACTGTAGCCACAGCATTGGAGGTGGGAGCAGTGGCACACAGCAGGAGAGCGGGGACCCAGAAGCCAACCATGATAGCTCACAGACTGATAAAATTAGCAGGGAGGGGGGGACTCCGATGACGATTGTGTGCTGGACAGGCCTTGCCTTGGGAGCCGGATCGGGATACTGAGGAGGAGGAAACATCAATGGAAAAGGGTGGTGGTGGTGGCAGCAATATAGAACATAGGCAACGTAAATCCCCCAAAACAGCCAGGGCCACGTCTTCTTCAGGATCTGATGATGCCATTGAGACTGTGGGTGCGTTTGGGCCAAAACATGCCAGAGCTAAGCCGAGCTCAGCTGCCTGTAGCTCTGTGCGAGCAAATACAGTATGACCATTTTTCTCCATAAGGCGGGCACACAAAACCACAGTTGTGTACAAGATCTGCAAGTCTGTCCTCTTTCTCCTGGTCCTCTTTGTAGCAGCTATCTTTTTCATCATCATCATCATCATCACCGTCTTCTTCTCCTGCTAACACTCCTCCTTGTCCTCGTCTCCATCGTGAGACATCTATAACGGAATGTTTGGCCATGAAAAAACTTTTCTCCACCAGCAATTAGCTTGTCTACAACCTGAACCCCCACCTGGATAAGTTCCCGGCGTTTTAGTCGCTGTAGTACCATTGTAGTAGTGCCTTGCACTCTCACGAGATGGAGAAGCTGGGTCACTCTTTGCGATTCTCGCTGTGCAGCAAGTAGCACTCCACGGTGGACATCTTGAGTAGCTGTTACGGGAACAGACTGTACATGTTTTTCATGGCAGATAGTCAAGAGTCTCCCTGTTGATGACTTTTGAGAGACCCATCATGGTTTGAGCTGCACTGAAGAGGAGGTTTAGGAGAAGGCTGGGGACCCCATGCATAGCTGTGTTGATGGTGGTGGTAATAGTGACCACTGTAGCCACAGCATTGGAAGTGGGAGCAGTGGCACACAGCAGGAGAGCGGGGACCCAGAAGCCAACCATGATAGCTCACAGAATGATAAAAGTGGCAGGGAGGGGGGGACTCCGATGACGATTGTGTGCTGGACAGGCCTTGGCCTTGGGAGCCGGATCGGGATACTGAGGAGGAGGAAACATCAATGGAAAAGGGTGGTGGTGGTGGCAGCAATATAGAACATAGGCAACGTAAATCCCCCAAAACAGCCAGGGCCACGTCTTCTTCAGGATCTGATGATGCCATTGAGACTGTGGGTGCGTTTGGGCCAAAACATGCCAGAGCTAAGCCGAGCTCAGCTGCCTGTAGCTCTGTGCGAGCAAATACAGTATGACCATTTTTCTCCATAAGGCGGGCACACAAAACCACAGTTGTGTACAAGATCTGCAAGTCTGTCCTCTTTCTCCTGGTCCTCTTTGTAGCAGCCATCTTTTTCATCATCATCATCATCATTACCGTCTTCTTCTCCTGCTAACACTCCTCCTTGTCCTCGTCTCCATCTATAACGGAATGTTTGGCCATGAAAAAACTTTTCTCCACCAGCAATTAGCTTGTCTACAACCTGAACCCCCACCTGGCTAAGTTGCTGGCGTTTTAGTCGCTGTAGTACCATTGTAGTAGTGCCTTGCACTCTCACGAGATGGAGAAGCTGGGTCACTCTTTGCAATTCTCGCTGTGCAGCAAGTAGCACTCCACGGTGGACATCTTGAGTAGCTGTTACGGGAACAGACTGTACATGTTTTTCATGGCCCACTGGGTCAATGTTTTTTGCAGCCGTGGAGAGGCAGCAGCCCAACAACATGGCCAGGACCTTTTGATCCCCTCCCCATCATATCATCAAGCAAGCTTATCCTCCTCCTCCATGGACACTGTCCCGTCCCCAACAGCAGCAGGGTACAGCATCACTCCCACTCCACCATCTTCCTATCACATATGTCAAGTCAAGTGTTGCCACACTGTGTTGGAGCTGTTTGGCCTGGGCAAAAGACATCAAGCGGCAGACATCCCACTAGCTGTCACCTCAACTACAACCGGGCTAGATGACCATCGACAGCGACACCGCCACTGCTTCAGTTGCTGCTACTTCTCACTGCTAATCCCCTACTGCCACTACTATTAACACAAAGCATCTGCCACTGCTACCACTACTACTATTACTACTACTACTATCCATAGAAAGACCATTCTACTCTCCTGTATGTTCCATGCTATTCTGCTGTTCCCAATTAAAAAGGAGAATTTTTTTAAGGCTTGTTTGCAACAAGCTACTTTTTCTTCTGACAATGAACACGTTCTTGTCGTATGGGCAGGCATTCTGACCCTGTGAAGGCACTACTTTTGGACGCTTGGTCTCCCAAGCCACTCTTTTTCATTTTTTTATCCCATATCATCTGCCCCCGATAAGGGACAATTTTTAGAAGCTTGGAAATATGAAAACACGCTGTATATTAACACCATGAAATGTGCGTTTACCCATAACTATGTATGTCAGTGTCACTCAGACATCATATACTATTGTTGTCATTGCATTCAAGAGCTTTGGGAAGGGGAAGGAGAAAAATCCAGAAAAATAAATGAAAAAAAAAACAGGTTTTCCTAAAAAGTCCTAAGAGACTAGAGGGGCTTATATGCTTTCAGGGCAATTGGAGCAACTTTGGTTTGACCTCAACCGATTTGGGTCCAAACCAAACTTTTTCAAAAATTCTGTGAACCTGAACTGACCCGAATCTGGAGTGGTTTGCTCCTCTCTAGTTGAAGATATTAGCAAATTGTAATGCCAAAGTTGTTTAGTTGCCCATATCACCAAATGATTATTGATTAGAGTTGAGCGAACACCTGGATGTTCGGGTTCGAAAAGTTTGGCCGAACTTCGCGAAAATGTTCGGGTTCGGGATCTGAACTGGACCCGAACTTCACCCCGAACCCAAACCCCTTTGAAGTCAATAGGGACCCAAACTTTTGGGCACTAAAATGGCTGTAAAATAGCCCAGGAAAGGGCTAGAGGGTTGCAAAAGGCAGCAAAATGTAGGTAAATCCCCTGCAAACAAATGTGGATAGGGAAATGAATTAAAATAAAATAAATAAAAATTAACCAATATCAATTGGAGAGAGGTCGCATAGCAGAGAATCAGGCTTCATGTCACCCACCATTGGAACAGGCCACTTTACGATATTTAGGCCCCTGGCACCCAGACGGAGGAGAGGTTCATTCAACTTTGGGTCGCCCCGCAATATAAGGTAAAATTAAAAAAAGAGGATTGATAATGGTTAAGGGGAGGCAGTTATAAATGTCTAATCTGCACAAGGGATGGACAGGTCCTGTGGGATCCATGCCTGGTTCATTTTTATGAACATCAGCTTGTCCACATTGGCTGTGGACAGGCGGCTGCGTTTGTTTGTAATGACGCCCCCTGCCGTGCTGAATACACGTTCAGACAAAACGCTGGCCGCCGGGTAGGCCAGCATCTCCAAGGCATAAAAGGCTAGCTCTGGCCACGTGGACAATTTGGAGACCCAGAAGTTGAATGGGGCCAAACCATCAGTCAGTATGTGGAGGGGTGTGCACATGTACTGTTTCACCATGTTAGTGAAAATGCTGCCTCCTGCTAACACGTTCCGTATCAGGTGGTGGTGCAGTTAGCTGTGGCGTTGTGACAAAACTTTTCCACATCTCTGCCATGCTAACCCTGCCCTCAGAGGAGCTGGCCGTGACAAAGCTGCGTTGGCGACCTCTCGCTCCTCCTCTGCCTTCGCCCTGGGCTTCCACTTGTTCCCCTGTGACATTTGGGAATGCTCTCAGTAGCGCGTCTACCAACGTGCACTTGTACTCGCGCATCTTCCTATCACGCTCCAGTGCAGGAAGTAAGGTGGGCACATTGTTTTTGTACCGGGGATCCAGCAGGGTGGCAACCCAGTAGTCTGCACACGTTAAAATGTGGGCAACTCTGCTGTCGTTGCGCAGGCACTGCAGCATGTAGTCACCCATGTGTGCCAGGCTGCCCAGAGGTAAGGACAAGCTGCCAATTGGCTGCCATTGCGACTACATGCACGCCATACCCTCTGGTCCATGTGCCACTGCCTGGACCTTCTGGGACTTAGCCAGGGCTGTCATCTGCTCTGGGCTATGTACTTCTAACTGCCAACACCTTTGGGCGCCGGATGCAGTCTATATCTTCACATCTACTTGGCTGGTCTCTACAAAGGCTGGACGACATCAGTTCCTCCTTTTTGTGCATCTCACCTGATTGATAAGTATCACGGTTTATTATTACAATTGCTTATGGTATATTGATAATTACGTCCATTCATTGAGATTTGATCCCCTGATGAATTAGCTGTATGCTAAGGAAACGCGTTGGGATGTAATTACATGGGGCATCTGTTTTTTGTTCAACTATATATATACAACCTATTTTTGTGATTCCCTGACAATCTATGTTTCCATATCCTTTTGTCTCGCCGAAGTTGGGCAGTCGCTGTCCTGTCGGCAGGGAAACTCAGGGAATAACAATTCACGCATAACAGGAGCTGTTAGGGGTATAGTCCCGACGTTCTTCCCCTTCATCTATCCTGTTTCTTTTATGTCTTTTGGGGGCTTTGAGCCTCCTTTTTTTGTGTTACAATTTGGGGCCATGTATTTCCTTTTAAGGATGTATCAAAAGTTATATTTTAAAAGGTATTAATTGTTACATTTAGCATATGATTGCTTGTTACCTTGTTTTCCGATCTTGATTAGGGATCTTGACAAACCTAATTGGTGACATTGATTGCTATTTTGGCAATTGAATTTCACCCCAGAACAAAATATATCCTTTGACGGACACTATTAAACTACTTTTCCAACCACAGCTAGAACACCAGATTTACTGTATTCCTATTTTTGCAACTGAATTTCACCCCAGAAAATAATATATCCTTTGACGGACACTATGGAACTTGTCCAGTCACAGCTTGAACACCAGATTTACGGTATTGCTATTTTGATAATTGAATTTCAACCCAGAACAAAAGCCATACTTTTACGGACACTATGAAACTTGTTCAGCCATAGCTGAAACCACTGATTTAGGATATTGCTATTTTGGAAATTGAATTTCACCCCAGAAAAAAAATATATATTCTTTGCCAGAAAGTATTACACTTGGCTAGCCACAGCTGGAACACCAGATTTAGGGGATTTCTATTTTTTAAAGTGAATTTCACCTCTCAATAAAATATAGAAATTTCTATCCTGAGTTTCTAGGGGTGACAATAAGCACAGCCAAGCCCCTGATGTAGAATATAGCAAAAAAAAAAAAAACCTACTATTTATGGATTAATAGACTGGGTGGCAGCTTGTGCTGGTGCACCACAAGACACAATATGGCCGCCGATCACCCCAGAAAAAAGTGACAGAAAAACGCTCTGGGCAGCCTGAAAACAGTGAGCAATTACCTAGCAGAAGTTGAATGATTCACAGCTGTAGATCGATCACTTCATTAAGTGTTTTTGCTGAGTTAATCCCTGCCTAATCTCGTTCTAACAGCAGCTGCATCCTATCCCTACACTAATCAGAGCAGAGTGACGTGCGGCGCGACGTGACTCCAGCTTAAATAGAGGCTGGGTCACATGCTGCACTTGGCCAATCACAGCCATGCCAATAGTAGGCATGGCTGTGATGGCTTCTTGGGGCAAGTAGTATGACGCTTGTTGATTGGCTGCTTTGCAGGCTTTCAAAATGCGCCATAGAAATCGCCGAACCACGAACCCGAACTTTTACGTAAATGTTCGGGTTCTGGTCCATGTCACGAACACCCCAAAATTCGGTACGAACCCGAACTATACAGTTCAGGTTCACTCATTGTTTTTGGTTGCTATTGGCAATTAACCAATTTTTCCTAACAACTATTTTAATAAATATCACACCAAACTATACATGAATCTTCAAACGTATGACATATTAATAAATTGCAGACATATGTTATGACACTAATTACTGCATAGATCGTCTCATAAACTGTGGTTGTACAGCTGTTGAAATGAATCCAAACCAATCACATAATTACAGGTCACGGTGCTACAGCATACTGTAATTTGTTACTTGGAAAAAACAGTACAGCCCCAGGTTGAGGAACACAGCCATACTGCCACACCAAATTAACCATTAATATTTAACGTGATGCAGGTGTCAAGATATAAGAGCAAGTACACGTAGGTTTTGGCAAAAGAACATGTGTTGCTTCTTTTCCATCTATAGTCTTTTTTAAAGTAGACCAAATCCACTACAGCCCTGAAGTGTCATCTCCTTTGTGAATTGATCCCGGCAAATCTGCCAGCGGTTCTTGACATCTTCAACAAAATGTTTGGTTTTATCATTATTCATATACAATAATCATATATGCTATCTTGGGGCGCTAACTATCAGGGCAATGCAAATTAAGTTACAGCAGCATTATCCCCATGCCATGCAACTTAGAGAAACATGAGAACTATGCTATGTAAGTTCTAGTAATATGAGGCTTATGTTATGCAAGTTACAGCCACATTACTGCCATGCTATGCAAGTTACAGCAACATGAGGCCTATGCTATGCACGTTACAGCCACATTAGGCCTGCACTATGTACCGTATTTTTCACTTTATAAGATGCACAATAGTGGGGGAAAATGGACGTGCATCTTATAAAGCGAATACCTATAAAGGTACTTCTATGGGCTGGTATTATTAAACATGAGCTAGTTGGACTTTTTTGTTATGAAGAGGGGCTCAAAATCAACTCCCAAACCTACTGCCAGTTTTTTAGAAGACATTTACTTCAAGCAGTGGTACAGGAAGAAGTCTGCATCTTTCAAGAAAACCATGATTTTTATGCTGGACAATGCTCCATTGCATGGGTCGAGGTGCATGGACTGAATAATGACTAGTCCTCTTTCTCACCTTACCTAAACCCTATTGAGAACTTTTGGGCCCTTCTTAAACGGGAGATTTTGGTGCAGGAAAATAATACATCTCTCTGAACAGGGTCTGGGAGGCTGTGGTTGCTGCTGCACAAAAAATTGATCATCAACAGATCAGAAACTGACAGACTCCATGGATGAAAAGCTAATGACTGTTATTGAAAACAATGGTGGCTATATTTTTTCACTGATCCTTTGGAAATGTCAGAAGTGTTTATTTGTAAGATTTGAGTTTTTTTTTAATTATTCTAACTTTAAGACCCGACATTTTTCACCTTCCTGACCTTGGCTATTTTTGCAAATCTGATGTGTCATTTTATGTGGTAATTACTTTGGAATGCTTTTACTTGTCTAAGCGATTCTGAGACTTTTTTTTGTGACACTTCAAGTCAATGGCAAATTCAAGACAATATATTTTACCTTTATTTCTAAAACAAATCCAAAATTTGAATTTCTCAGCTTTTAGGCTTTTAGTAAAGATCCTCATAAAATAATTATTACTTAACAACATTCACCATATGTCTACTTTATGTCAGAATTAATTTGTAAATGTACTTTTATTTATTTAGGACGTTAGAAGGCTTACAATTTTAGGCTCTATTCACACGACCGTATGTTGTCCGCAAAAAAACGGATCCATGTCCGCAAAAAAACGGATTGCATTCCGTTTTTTTGCTGATCCATAGACTTCAATAGAGCCATGTCCTGATTTTCACTGACAAGTATAGGACATGTTTCATTTTTTTTTTGCTGAGCTGTGCAATGGAAGAAAAGTGAATGGGACAGCATCTAATCCACAAAAAAACGGATCCGTTTTTTTGCTGACAACATACGGTCGTGTGAATGGAGCCTTAGAAGCATATTTCAAATTTTCAAGAAAATGTTCAAAACCAACTTTTTAATGGACCAATTCATTTATGAAGTCATTTTATGGGACTTACAAAATAGAAACCCCCCATTTTAGAAATTTCATCCCTCAAATTATTCAAAACTAATTTTACAAACTTTAGGTGGTCCACAGGAATTAAAGGGAATTTTGAAATTACACTTTTTTTGGAACATTTTCCATTTTGATCCATTTTTCCCAGCAACACGTCAATAGTTAACAGCCAAATAAACCTCAATATTTGATACCCTGATTCTGCAGTACAGGAGCACCCCATATATTGGTTTTAAACTTCTTTATGGGAACACTGCAGGTCTCAGGAGGGAAGAAGCAACATATGGTTTTTGGAAGGCCAGATTTCACTGGAATAATTTTCAGGCACAATGTCACATTTGAGGTACCCCTATAGTGAAAACCCCCAAAATGAGACCCCATTTTGGAAACTACACCACTTATGTTACTCAAAACTGATTTTACAAACTTTCTTAACCCTTTAGGTGTTCCACAAGAATTAGAGGAAACTGAGATGACATTCAAAATGTCACTTTTTAGCATATTTTCAATTTTAATCTTTCTTCATGTAACATGACAAAGTTTAACAGCAAAGCAAATCTCAATATTGATTACCATTATTCTGTAGTTTACAGAAACACCCCAAGTGTTGTGGTAAACTTCTGTATGGGCACACGGGAGAGCTCAGAATGAAAAGGCCGTCATATGGTTTTTGGAGGGCAGATTTTGCTGGATTTTTTTTGGGTGCTATGTCACATTTGAAGCCCCCCTAAGGCACACCTACAATGGAAACTTCCAAAAAGTGACCTAAAATTTAAATTTTTTGATAGTTGTCACTTGAACCCAACAAGTGTTTCATAGAATTAAGAAACACTTGGCTGTGAAAATGAAAAATGTTTAATTTTCACAAGGGTTAACAGGAGAAAATCACCCCTGAATTTGGTAACCATTTTTTCATGAATACAGCAAAACCCCATATGTCATAAAGTGCTGTATCTGCACACGGCAGGGCTCAGAATGGAGCACAATATGGCTTTTGGAGCACATATTTCACTGAAATAATATTCAGGCACCATATTGTATTTATAGAGACTCTGAGGTAGCCCTACAGTGGAAAACCCCCCAAAATGACCCCCATTTGAAAAATTCGCCAAGGAATTTTTAAAAAGGTGCAGTGAGTACCTTGGCCCAACAGGCATTTCATGGAATTTAGAAAGCCTTGGCTGTGAAAATTAAAATTTGTAATTTTTTTTTTATTCTTTACAAGAAAACGTTGCTTTAGGCCCAAGTATGCCAGTGTGAAAATTAAGAACTTTTATTACTATGATGTGCTTACTGGTTTTATAAACGCACTACATACTGCATGGCCGTAATTTTTCACCTGGACATATCATAGGGCTCAGGAATAAAAGAGTCCCATGCACATTTGGGGTCCATCTAGTGCTGGCAACTGTAGACGCTCTGGGGTGAAATAATAATTTGACCCCCCTAAAAAGTGACCCTATAATGGAAACCATACCGCTCAAGGTATTTATTGGCATGAGAATTTTGACCTCACAGGTGTTTTGCAGAAACGAATGAGCAGGAAACCGTGCAAAATTAAAATTGCAAGTTTTCCATAGGTATGGCATTTCAGTGTTGAATATGTTGTGCCCAGCTTGTGCCATCAAAGACACCCCCACCCTTTAAATTATTAGGTGGGTTCTACGGGGTACAGAAATGCCATAAATGTGGAGGTTAACTGCTGTTTAAGTATGCTGCAGGGTTCAAAAGAGAAAGACTGCCACTTGACTTTTGCAGCGCAGATGCTGATGGATTGGTTTACGCATGCCATGTTGCTATTAAATAGCCTTGGAGATACTAGTACAGCCATTTCCTCAGAACTATACATTTTTGTCTTGATCGAGCTGTATGAGGGCTTATTTTTTTGCAGGATAAGGCTACGTTCACACGACGACAATTGTCGCGCGACAATTTGGGAACCACTACACTGCAACATTTGTAGCGCGACATTAATGTCACATTAATGTCGCGCGACAATTTTTATAATGGGAGTCTATGGTGGTGTCGCACGTGCAACATGCAACATGTTGCGACTGCGACACAACAGTCGCAAAAAATCCATCCCGGATGGATTTTTGCCGACTGTCGTGTCGCAGTCGCAGCATGTCGCATGTCGCACTGTGACACCATAGACTCCCATTATAAAAATTGTCGCGCGACAATAGTGCGACTTTTTGTCGCGCGACAATTGTCGTCGTCTGAACATACCCTTAGCTGACTTTTTTTATTGGTACCACTTTTAATGGTTCGCTGTTATGCTTTTTGCGCAAGGCGTGCAAAACATGGCTGTTCTGGCAACAGTTTAATTTATTTTGTTTTTACAGAGCTCACCTGACAAGGAAGCTCATATGATAATTTTATAGAGCAGATCATTACGGATGTGTCAATATCTAATATGTCTATTTCTTCTTTAGTTTTGTTTGGTTTTACACAATAAAAGCATTTTTGAAAAAAAAAACGTTTTAGTTTGCCCTTTTCTGAAAGCCATATTTTTTTCATTTGTCTGGTGATTGTCTTATGTTAGGGTTCATTTTTTACAGGATAATATTTTATTGGTATAATTTTGGGTTATATAGAACTTTTTTAACACTCGCCATTATACTTTTTGTGAGGCAAGGTGACCAAAAAATGGCTGTTCTGGCACAGTTTTTATTTTCGTTTTTTATGGCATTCACCTGACAGGTTAAATCATGTTATAGTTTTATACAGCAGGTCGCGGTGTAATATATATGTCTATTTTTTTATTTATGTTCGGTTTTACACAAGAAAAGCATATTTGAAAAAAAAATGTTTTTGTGTTGCCATTTTCTGAAAGCTATATTTTTTTATTTTTCTGGTGATGGTCTTGTGTGCGGGCCTGTTTTTTGCATGATGAGTTGCCATTTTTATTGGTATCATTGGTACTTTCTGATAGCTGGATATTACACCTTTTTGTGAGACAAAGTCAATGAAAAATGTTTTTTTAATTTTCAGGGCATTTATCTGATGGGGTAGAATGGCCATTTAGCATAAGGAGAGGTAAAATACAGAGTGGGCTCAGCATGCATGTGGAACCCGCATTCCCTGATTTTAATGTTGGCCAGTTTGGCACCAGAGGAGGTAGTATTTAGTATAGGTTCCTGTCCTAATCACCTTGTCGTTGGCGGCATTAGCATTAGTACATTTTCTATAGTGAGTATGGCACTATTGAATTTACTTTGTTATTTGTGTTTGCAGAGCGCTGTTGCACAGTTTTTGTTTTTCGGATTCTACTACACTATTTTCACCGTTTGTTGCTCGGTCATGCAACTTACCACCCAAATGAATTTTACCTCCTTTTCTTCTCACTAATAGAGCTTTCTTTTGGTAGTATATCATTGCTGCTGACATTTTTACTTTTTTTGCTATTAATCACAAATTACCGAAATTTTTGCAAAAAAAGTCATTTTTCACTTTCTGTTGTAATTTTTTTTTAAAAAACTACATTTCTATATAAATTTTTCGCTAAACTTATTGTTCTACATGTCTTTGATAAAAAAAAATCCAATAAGTGTATATTTATTGGTTTGGGTAAAAGTTATAGCGCTTACAAACTATGGTGCAAAAAGAGAATTTCGGCATTTTTGAAGCAGCTCTGACTTTCTGAGCACCTGTCATGTTTCTTCAGGTGCTAGAATGCCAGGATAGTATAAATACCCCCAAATGACACCATTTTAGAAAGAAGACACCCCAAAGTATTCACGGGGGGCATGGGTGAGTTCATGTATCATTTCATTTTTTTCACAAGTTAGCAGAAATTTATATATATATTTTTTTTTACAAAGTCTCAAATTCCACTAACTTGTGACAAAAAATAAAATTTTGCATGAACTCGCCATACCCCTCACGGAATACCTTGGGGTGTCTTCTTTCCAAAATGGGGTCACATGTGATGTGTTTGTACTGCCCTGGCATTTGAGGGTCTCCGCAATCATTACACGTATGGCCAGCATTAGGAGTTTCTGCGATTCTCCTTATATTGAGCATACGGGTAATGAGATATTTTTTTTCTGTTCAGCCTCGGTCTGAAAAAAAAAAAAAAATGAACGGCACAGATTTCCTCATTCGCATCGATCATCGTGGATAAAAAAATCTCTACCAAAATCAGTGACTGCGGTGCGGTGGGCTGGGCGCTAACTACCTAACAAGTATCTAACTAACTGGCGGTGATAAGGGACCCTTATGCCCCATTCACACGTCCGCAATTCTGTTTGCGGAACGGAATTGCGGACCCATTCATTTCTATGGGGACAGACTTTGTCCCGCTCGGATCCGGAATTACGGATCCGCACTTCCGGGTCTGCACTTCCGTTCCGCAAAAATATAGAACATGTCCTATTCTTGCCCGCAATTGCGGACAAGAAAAGGTATTTTCTATATAGTTCTGGCAATGTGCGGATCTGCAAAATGCAGAAAGCACATTGCCGGTGTCCGTATTTTGAGGATCTGCGGATCCGCAGATCCGTGGATCAGATCCGCGGATCCATGGATTCACGGATCCACAAAACACATATGGACGTCTGAATGGAGCCTTACAGGGGGGTGATCAGTGACAGGGGGGTGATCAGGGAGTCTATATGGGGTGATCAAGGGGTTAACAAGGGGTTACTAAGTGACGGGGGGGGGGGGGGTAGTGTAGTGTGGTGCTTGGTGCAACTTTACATAGCTACCTGGTTCTCTGGTGGTCGATCCCAGCAAATGGGACCACCAGAGGACCAGGTAGCAGGTATATCATACGCTGTTAACAAAACAGCGTCTGATATACCTCTTTGGCAGGCTGCAGTATAACTGGCGAGACTCACGCGCGCGTTCACAGGAAATCTCGCGTCTCGCGAGATGACGCACGGATGCGTCCAGCCAGAGCAACAGGACCGCCGGTCGGACGCATCCGTGCGTTAGGCGGTCCTGTAGTGGTTAATTCATTTGAATTCCTGCTTATTCTGGACTTTGAAGTCAAGGAGGCAGTGGTATCAGTGACTGATATCTATCTTTGTATACACAGTCATAGAAGAAAGTCTGGCAATCACTGATAGGACCGCCTTGTTCACTTCAAAGCCCAGAAAAGTATTGATACCCCTTGAACTTTTCCACATTTTTTTCACGTTACACCCACAAACTTAAATGTATTTTATTGGGATTTTATGTGATAGACCAACACAAAGTTCAAGTATGTGTGACGTGAAAAGAAAATGATACGTGGTTTTCAAAAATTTTTATGAATAAAAATCTGGGAAGTGTGGCGTGCATTTGTATTCAGCCCACCTGAGTCAGTACTTTGTAGGAACACCTTTCACTGCATTTATAGCTTCAAGTCTTTTGGGGTATGTTTCAGCTTTGCACATCAAGAGGCTGACATTTTTGCCAATTTTGCTTTGCAAAATACCTCATGCTCAGTCAGATTGGATAGAGTGTGTCTGTGTTAGAGTAGCTTCTTCTAATAAAAAGGAAGTTCTCGAGGATCAAGTGACACATCTGGCCAGGTGTGGCTATTTGGGTCATTTAACCTTCTCTATTTATTGTTTTTTCTCCCAATATGCTATGCGGTTTATAGCTTCTGTTGGAGTTGTGGATAGCTGGTGTGTGGATCTCGGCTGAGTTCCTGGTGCTGCCAAAGCCACTTGAAGTTTAGTGTTTTCTTCCCCTTTTGTATTTTGTTTGGGTTATTTTGTGTGTTGCATTTCCCTGTCATTTGTATTAAGACCTGAGGGAGACTCCTGTTCGTCCTTCTTTTCGGCATCAGCAGATTTTTACCCATGAAACTGACTGTCCTATGTTCATACAGTATGTGCCCACATTTCTAAGAATATGTGCAAATGAGCCTCTAGGAACAATCTAGGAGTTGCAGTTTCACAGCAGCTGGAGTGCAGAAGGTTGCTGCACCCTGTTCTAAAGGCTCACTTCTCTCTGCTACTGCTGAGCCCTCTCCACTTTGATTGACAGGGTTAAGCAGTGAAAACATCATCACGCTTGGCCATGTCAATCAAAGTGTAAAGGGCATGGCAGTTGCAGAGAGAACAGAGCCTCTAGGTATAACTGCAATGTCCCCGTTGGTCCTAGAGGCTCACTTGCACATATTATAACATAATGTGTCTTAGAAATGCAGGCACATGTGAACAAGGGACCAACACAGATTCCTTCAGCTGCTAAGTGCACCTGCAACAGGTCAGCTGATTTCACAGGTACAAATCTGCTGACAGGTGCCCTTTAAATGTAACTTCTATGGAATGTCAAACATCAAAAATTGTGTTCGAGTTTATGCCGTAAATACAATGCTGTTTAAAAAGTGACAATGCTGTCCCAAAAAGTGACCCCATTTTGGAAACTACGGGATGGTGGCAGTTTTGTTGGTATTATTTTAGGGTATATATAATTTTTGGTTGCTCTGTATTACACTTTTTGTGAGGTAAGGTAACAAAAAATAGCTGTTTTGGCACGGTTTTTATTTTTTGTTTTTTACAGTGTTCATCTGACAGGTTAGATCATGTGCTATTTTTATAGGGCAGGTTGTTTCCATATTCTGAAAGCCATAGTTTTTTTTATCTTTTGGGGCGACTGTCTTATCTAGGGGCTAAGTTTTTTCGGTATGAGATGAAGGTTTGATTGGCACTATTTTAGGGTGCATATGGCATTTTGATCGCTTGGTATTACACTTTTGTGATGTCAGGTGACAAAAAATAGCTTTTTTGACATTTTTTTAATTTTTTTTTACGGTGTTCATCTGAGGGGTAAGGTCATGTGATATTTTTATACAGCAGGTTGTTACGTATATGGAAATACCTAATATGTATCCTTTTTTTATTTATTTAAGTTTTACACAATAAATGAATTTTTTTAAACAAAAAAAATAATGTTTTAGTGTCTCTATATTCTGAGAGCCATAGTTTTTTTTATTTTTTGGACGATTGTCTTAGGTTGGGTCTCATTTTATGTGGGATGAGATTACGGCTTGATTGTTACTATTTCGTTTGGGGCGTAAATACAATGCTGTTTAAAAAGTGACAATGCTGTCCCAAAAGTGACCCCATTTTGAAACCTACGGGATGGTGGCAGTTTTGTTGGTATTATTTTAGGGTATATATAATTTTTGGTTGCTCTGTATTACACTTTTTGTAGGTGAGGTAACAAAAATAGCTGTTTTGGCACGGTTTTTATTTTTTGTTTTTACAGTGTTCATCTGACAGGTTAGATCATGTGCTATTTTTATAGGGCAGGTTGTTTCCATATTCTGAAAGCCATAGTTTTTTTTTATCTTTTGGGGCGACTGTCTTATCTAGGGCTAAGTTTTTCGGTATGAGATGAAGGTTTGATTGGCACTATTTTAGGGTGCATATGGCATTTTGATCGCTTGGTATTACACTTTGTGATGTCAGGTGACAAAAAATAGCTTTTTTGACATTTTTTTAATTTTTTTTTACGGTGTTCATCTGAGGGGTAAGGTCATGTGATATTTTTATACAGCAGGTTGTTACGTATATGGAAATACCTAATATGTATCCTTTTTTTATTTATTTAAGTTTTACACAATAAATGAATTTTTTTAAACAAAAAAAATAATGTTTTAGTGTCTCTATATTCTGAGAGCCATAGTTTTTTTTATTTTTTGGACGATTGTCTTAGGTTGGGTCTCATTTTATGTGGGATGAGATTACGGCTTGATTGTTACTATTTCGTTTGGGGCGTAAATACAATGCTGTTTAAAAGTTATTTACTACATGGATGTGCACTCAAAAAAAGTGTGAGGTGCTATATAACATGGGGGGGGGGGGTATAGAATCAGGAAAACCAATATTCTCAGCACACTCAAAGTCCATATCACATGTGCCCACCAACATATAGTAACCATCATGATTATCGGTATTTCAATCACCATGTGAAAAAAAGAGGCGACATATATCAATTGACGTTTGGTCTGTCACATACTTTTACTGCAAAGTAGCTGTGGAAAGAAGCAAAACATTACTACAGATGACAATAACACAAATAATACGTAAATAGGGTCAAATACTGGAATAAGAAGTCTGAAAAATTAGGCATCATAGTATCGGTCACTCCAATATGTCAAAATCACAGTTCGGGACTTTGGAGGCTAATCTTCCCAATGTGTAGATCCAGTTTAAGATCTTTATATGATTGTCACCGGGCCCAGGGCTGGAAACCTGCTCACTAACTTGGAATCACAATTGGGAAGTATTGTGTCCAGCTTTGTGAAAATGATCATGTAGTAGTAACCAGGTTAGTTTTCTCAGAACCAAGGGTCGACTCATGGTTAGAAATCCGGTAACTGATTGGTTGTGTGGTCTCTTCTACACAACTGGACAGCGGATACACGTGCACGCCGAACTCAGCAAGTTACAGAAGAATGGGACTTGGTAAGAAGCGCTGTGCGGAAAAAACTAGTTCCGTACTATAAAACACCTATAATGTGGATGGATATGAATGCCGTCTATTAGCTGCGAGGAGCATTTTATAAGCTTGTCGATGTAAATGTAATATATATAAAGTGAAGTCACAAACAAATGGATAAGAATGATTATTGACGTTTATACCTAAAAAACGTAAGCATCCAGCACTATTTCAACTATAATTCATGCAATATACAAATTTAAACCTATACTGAGTCGCGCACCTGCATAGGAATTAGACGTACGGTAGCAGTATAACTCCATGGCCTTGATCGATAGGCATATAATTCAGCTGATTTTGAGGCTAAGTCAGAACACGATCCTCGAAATGAATATAAATACCGCAAGGGCTCCATGGGGAGCGTTGATTTGCATCTGTGTGCACGCATTAGTTATCATACAGAAATCTGTATCTTTGGCAGGATGGAAAATACTGTGGATTGAGAAGGTAAGTATCCGTTTTATTGATTGTGCCTCTCTTGTCATTAGTATCAAGTACTTTTTGGATCTTAATACGGATGAAGTGAGTGGGATCTAAGAGGTGTCAGACAGTTGGCGTTGAACTTCCGACATGCGGTCCTTACGGGCCATCACTACAGTAGAACCACCCTTATCGTCGGGCTTGATGACAATATTTTTGTTGTTCTTAACACCTTCAGGACCCTGCCATTTTTCACCTTAAGGACCAGGCCATTTTTTGTAAATCTGACCAGTGTCACTTTATGTGATGATAACTTTAAAACGCTTTTACTTATCCAAGCCATTCTGAGACTGTTTTCTCATTACATATTGCACTTTATGACAGTGGTAGATTTAGGTCAAAATATTTAATTTTTATTTATGAAAAAATACCAAATTTACCAAAAATATGGAAAAATTGACAATTTTCAAAATGTCTATTTCTCTGCTTTTAAGGCCTCATGCACACGCCCGTTGGTGTTTTGCGGTCCGCAAATCGCAGATCTGCAAAACACAGAAGCTGATTCGCGTTCCGTTCCGCAATTTGTGGAACTGAACGCGGCCCATTATAGAAATGCCTATTCTTGTCCTCAAAACAGACAAGAATAGGACATGCTATATTTTTTTGCGGGGGCACAGAACAGAGTAACGGATGCGGACAGCACACAGAGTGCTGTCCGCATCTTTGCAGCCCCATTGAGTGAATGGGTCGCGCGCCGAGCCACGAAATATGCGGCTCGGACGCGACCTCGAACAACGGCTGTGTGCATGAGGCCTAAAACAGATAGTAATACCGCCTAAAATAGTTATTACTTTACATTTCCCATATGTCTACTTCATGTTTGGATAATTTTGTAAATGACATTTTCTTTTTTGGGAAATTAGAAGGCTTAGAAATTTAGAAGGAAATCTTAAATCTTTCAAGAAAATTTCCAAAACCCAATTCTTAAGGACCATTTCAGGTCTGAAGTCACTTTGTGGGGCTTACATAATAGAAACCACCATAAATGGCTCCATTCGAGAAATGACACACCTCAAGGTATTCAAAACTTATTTTACAAACTTTGTTAACCCTTTACGTGTTCCACAAGAATTAAAGGAAAATCTCAATATTTATTGCCCTGATTCTGTAGTTTTCAGAAACACCCCCATATGTGGTCATAAACTGCTGTACGGGCACACGGCAGGGCGCAGAAGGAAAGGAGCGCCATGTGGTTTTTGGAGGGCAGATTTCACTGGGATAATTTTAAGTTGCCATGTCACATTTGAAGACCCCCTGATGCACTACTACAGTAGAAACTCCCAAAAAGTGACCCCATTTTGGAAACTACGGGATGGTGGCAGTTTTGTTGGTATTATTTTAGGGTACATATGATTTTTTAAAACAAACACAGAACCAGAGATAGGTGCACACTGCCGTGACACTAAACCCTCACACTGATGTTAAAAATTGAGAGTTAGTTCGACATATCCTACTAGGAGGACGTGTCTTAAGCCTCGGGCACCAGCGTCAAGGTCTCTCAAGTAGCCCGTGGGCCCTAACACTCACCTACCTGCGCCATATGGGCGATATCAGGGGCCAGTGAGCAATTACAGGAGCATTAGGACGACTCACAAACATCTCCTCTGTTACCTCCAGCATGTGGCCATGCTTGCAATGGGAGGTGGGAGGTGTCTATGAGCCCTACCCAAGACTGACTGATATAGCCAAAGGCCAAGCAGGTGCACCCAATGTGACCTGAAGATGAAAGACAGGCACATTTAAATTGGAGTTTTATACACCTCCATACATATATATATAAACCATGATGGTTTACATATGATTTTTTGTTGCTCTGTATTATACTTTTTGTGAGGTGAGGTAACAAAAAATAGCTGTTTTGGCTTGGTTTTTATTTTTTGTTTTTTACAGTGTTCATCTGACAGGTTAGATCATGTGCTATTTTTATAGAGCAGATTGTTACGGATGCCCCAATACAAATATGACTACTTTTTTTGGCTGTTTGTTTCAGTTTTACATAATAAAGCATTTTTTAAGTGTCTCCACATTCTGAAAGACATAGTTTTTTTATTTTTTGGGCGACTGTCTTATGTAGGGGCTAATTTTTTTTCGATATGAGATGATGGTTTGATTGGTACTATTTTAGGGTGCATATGGCTTTGGTGTTACATTTTTTGTGATGTAAGGTGACAAAATATAGCTTTTTTGACATAGTTTTTATTTTAATTTTTTTACGGTGTTCACCTGAGGGGTAAGGTCATGTGATATTTTTATACAACAGGTTGTTACGTACATGGAAATACCTAATATGTATACTTTTTTATTTATTTAAGTTTTACACAATAAATGCATTTTTGAAACAAAAAAAAATGTTTTAGTGTCTCCATATTCTGAGAGCCATAGTTGTTTTTTATTTTTTGGAGGATTGTCTTAGATAGGGTCTCATTTTTTGTGGGATGAGATTACGGTTTGATTGGTACTATTTCGGAGTGCGTATGACTTTTTGATCGATTTGGTATTACACTTTTGCGCGTATTTGGGGCGTTTTTTTGATTGACAGCTTACAGTTTGCAGAAAAAAAGAATCCCCACCCAGCAAAGGTGGGTGGAGATTCTGCCTTTCTGCTGGGTTTTACTACAAAAACGCGCGATCATATGCGCGTTTTTTGAAACAGAAAACGCGCATATTTTCTTATATGCGCGTTCCCATGCTTTTCAATGGGTGCAAACGCTTGGGCAAACGCCCCAAAGAAGCTCATGCACAAGCTGCTTATGCTTATGCTTTTCAGCTGCTCAAACGCGCTGTAAACGCTCAAGTGTGAACCATGTCCATTGGAATACATGGGTTTTCACTTGTGCGTTTTTCAGCGCGTTTGAACGCGCTGAAAAACGCTTAGGTGTGGAACAGGTGATCCCCGTTTTTGTAGTAAAACCCAGCAGAAAGGCAGAATCTCCACCCACCTTTGCTGGGTGGGGATTCTTTTTTTCTGCAAACTGTAAGCTGTCAATCAAAAAAACGCCCCAAATACGCGCGTTGCAAAAATGCAAAAACGCCTAAAAAAAGCGCGTTTTCCGCGGAAAAAATGCTCAAAAAAACGCCTGATCCAAAAACGCCTAGGTGTGTTCCCAGCCTTAGAGATGGCCCAAAGCCAAACCGGTTAGTTGGTACAGTGGATCCACACCCACTACCCTTTCAGACCTGCTAGCTCACCCCATACAGACTTAGGGTCCTTTCACACTGGCGTTTTTGTTTTCCGGCATACAGTTCCGTCCTCGGCGCTCTATGCCGGAAAAATCCTGATCAGGATCATCCCCATGCATTCTGAATGGAGAGAAATCCGTTCAGGATGCATCAGGATGTCTTCAGTTCAGGACCGGAACGTTTTTTTGGACGCAGTAAATACCGCAGCATGCTGCGCTTTTTGCTCCGTCAAAAAATCCGGAACACTTGCCGCAAGGCCGGATCCGGAATTAATGCCCATTGAAAGGCATTAATCCGGATCCGGCCTTAAGCTAAACGCCGCTTGGCGCATCGCCGGATCCGACGTTTAGCTTTTTCTCAATGGTTACCATAGCAGGGCGCCCTACACGCATGGATCACATGATCGCATGGATCACGTGATCCATGCGCATGGGGCGCTCTGACGTCATTCTGGAGCGCCCCGGGAGCCGCACGGACTGTAGGCATACCGCCTCCCCGCCTCACTACTACTATGGCAACCAGGACTTTAATAGCGTCCTGGCTGCCATAGTAACCTCAAAGCATTTTGAAGACTGATCAGGATCCTGATCAGTCTTCTAATGCTTCAGGTGACTTGCGTTCTGACGGATCCGGCGGACAGAAGTGCCTGCCGGATCCTCAGAACGCAAGTGTGAAAGGACCCTTACCTGAGCTATTTTAACAAGTGGCTCAGCAAAGTGATTGCCAGGAACAAATACTCGCATTTCTGCACAATGTGTTCACCCGCCTTGTTACAGCGGTACCGCAACCACCGGCAGCATCCACAGCACCACAGCACCAAGCTAAGTAGCAGAGAACTCCAGCGTCCATAAAACTTGTAGTCTTTATTTAGGCAAGAAATTAATCAGGGCTGGTCTGGGGCCTACAGGAGGCACCTGAAAGTTACAAAAAGCATAGCATCAAGCTGACGCGTTTCGACCTAGGAAAGGTCTTAATCATAACACATGATGCACAGAAAATTCCAGGGTAAAAGAAGCCCGTGACAGCTAATCACATACAACCTTGAGGACACGTGAGGTTACAACCTGCCTCAATCAAGGGAAATTGTGTTTCCACAAGAAATTGTGTTTCCACAAGATTTTAAGATGGCCTGTCACTGCAAACACCTCTCAGTACAGGAGGGAGATGTATGCACACTTAATACGCACAATGCTATCAATCACTGATAACCCCTCCTCCCTGTACCAATAGGTATTCACAGGAGGTGGAAAAAGCAGAGATATAAAAGTATAAATTACAGATTTTACTGAATCTTTTCCTACAAAACTATATATCAATCTGCTCAGCTCCTCCTGCACCTCAGCCGTGTTAGCCCCCCCATATCAAAATTTTTGAACAAAACATATGCAATTGGTTAGATCTTTGTTAGATCAGGTTAGATCAATTGTTTTTTGCGTTAGATCTCACACAGAAGTGGAGATATTAACAGTTATTTGCAGGGGGGGCTAACCCGTCATCAGCCCCCCCTTATCAAAAAATTGACCAAACAATTAGCTATTTTGGAAGATATTTTTTAGATCTGGTATGATCAACTAGCTGTTTTGTTAGATCTCACATAATTACAGAATTATTAAGTGATTAATGAGGGGGGGCTAGCCCCCCCACATGCAATTCTAAGTTAAAATTTGATGCAGACTAATAGGCCTTCGTTAGATCCGGTAAGATCAAGTGGTTTCAACGTTAGATCTCATATAATTACAGAGATATTTCACATTAAAAAAAACAGATATTCGGTAGTATTAAAAAGAGGGGTTAGCCCCCCCACATGCAATTTTCAGGTAAAATTTGATGCAGGCTAATAGGCCTTCGTTAGATTCGGTAAAATCAAGTGGTTTCAACGTTATATCTCATATATTTACGGAGATATTATAGATATTTGGTATTACGTAAGGGGGGGTTAGCCCCCCCACATGCAATTTTCAGGTAAACTTTGATGCAGGCTAATAGGCCTTAGTTAGATCCGGTAAGATCACGTGGTTTCCATGTTAGATCTCATATATTTACGGAGATATTATAGATATTTGGTATTACGTAAGGAGGGGTTAGCCCCCCCACATGCAATTTTCAGGTAAAATTTGATGCAGGCTAATGGGCCTTCGTTAGATCCGGTAAGATCAAGTGGTTTCAATGTTAGATCTCATGTAATTACAGAGATATTTCACATAAAAAAACAGATATTTGGTAGTATTAAAAAGAGGGGTTAGCCCCCCCACATGCAATTTTCAGGTAAAATTTGATGCAGACTAATAGGCCTTCGTTAGATCCGGTAATATCAAGTGGTTTCAACGTTAGATCTCATTTAATTACAGAGATATTTCACATAAAAAAAACAGATATTCGGTAGTATTAAAAAGAGGGACTAGCCCCCCCCACCCCCCCCCACCCACCCACGTGCAATTTTCAGGTAAAATTTGATGCAGGCTAATAGGCCTTCATTAGATTTGGTAAGATCACGTGGTTTTAACGTTAGATCTCATATATTTACGGAGATATTATAGATATTTGGTAATACGTAAGGGGGGGCTAGCCCCCCACATGCAATTTTCTAGTCAAATTTGATGCAGACTAATAGGCCTGTACTTATATGAGATCTAAAGTTAAAACCACTTGATCTTACCAGATCTAATGAAGGCCTATTAGCCTGCATCAAATTTGACTAGAAAATTGCATGTGGGGGGGGCTAGCCCCCCCTTACGTATTACCAAATATCTATAATATCTCCGTAAATATATGAGATCTAATGTTGAAACCACTTGATCTTACCGGATCTAACGAAGGCCTATTAGTCAATCAAATTTTAACTAAAAATTGCATGTGGGAGGGGGCTAGCCCCCCCTTACGTAATACCAAATATCCATAATATCTCTGTAATTATATGAGATCTAACGTTGAAACCACTTGATCTTACCGGATCTAACGAAGGCCTATTAGTCTGCATCAAATTTTACCTGAAAATTGCAGGTGGGGGGGCTAGCCCCCCCTCATTAATCACTTAATAATTCTGTAATTATGTGAGATCTAATAAAACAGCTAGTTGATCATACCGGATCTAACAAATATCTTCCAAAATAGCTACTTTGTTTGGTCAATTTTTTGACAAGGGGGGGCTGATGACGGGTTAGCCCCCCCTGCAAATAACTGTTAATATCTCTACTTCTGTGTGAGATCTAACGCAAAAAACAATTGATCTAACCTGATCTAACAAAGATCTAACCAACTGCATATGTATTGTTTAAAAATTTTGATATGGGGGGGCTAACACGGCTGAGGTCCTCCTGCTCTATAACATGGGGCTGTCAGATTGCATTTTGTGGTGACGGTTCCTCTTTAAAGAGTTGTTAGCAAAAGAAAAATTAATACAGTGTCCCAAAAAAATATTATCATTAACCCCTTAGTGATCAGCCTGTTTTGGGCCTTACTGACCAAGCGTTTTTTCAATGTCACGTTCCAAGCTATAATTTTTAAATTTTTCCATCTATATAGCTTTATGAGGGCTTGTTTTTTGCAGGACAAGTTATAGTTTTTAATGGCGCTATTTTGGGGTACATATAACTTTCTGATTAACTTTTATTAACTCTTTCTGGGAGGGAGATGGGAAAACAGCAATACTGCCACTGTGTTTTTACGTTATAAATTTTACGGCGTTCATTTTCGGTATAAATAACATAATATCTTTATTCTCTGGGTCAGTACGATTACAGTGATACCAAATACATATAGGTTTTTTATGTTTTACTACTTTTTTGCAATAAAACCCTTTTTTTTTTTTAAAGAAAAAAATGTTTTTGCATTGCCATTCCAAGACCCATAACTTTTATTTTCTTTCTATGGAGTTGTGTGAGGGCTTGATTTTTGCGGGACAACTTTTATTTTTCATTGGTATCATTTTGGAGTAAATGGTTCTTTTTGATCGCTTGTTATTACGTTTTTTCGGTGCCAACTAAGAATAAATTAGCAATTCTGTCTTTTTTTTTTCTTTTTTTTTACGGCGTTCACCGCAGGAGATAATTTACATGATATTTAGATATTTATGTAGTCCGGGATTTTTTTATTGAATAAATGTTTTCTTTTTTTTTTACTTTTTCTTACCACTTAATAGTCCCACAAGGGGGAACTATAACAGGCAGCTTTTTGATTATTATTATCCCTATAGTGCATTGCATTTTAATGTCAGTGCTATTCTGACATTCACCAGAGAGGCACAGCCTGCTGGAAATTACTCAAGGCTGGTCTGGGGCCTACAGGAGGCACCTGACGCCCCTGCCAATCAGCTGTATGAAGGGAAGGCCCTCGCAGTTCACGTGACGTCTCCCATCTCTTTCTACTTGCTGCTGCTTTGCCATAGACATAGCAGCGGAGAGCAGGAGGAGAGAAGGGAGATGGCATGTGCACGCTGTGGGCGCCTTCCCTTCATACAGCTGATCGGTGTGGGTGCCGGATGTCGGACCCACGCCTGGAGAACCCTTTTAATAATATAAAACTAAATCAGATTTTTTTTAATTAAAGGGGTTGTCTCACTTCAGCATTTATTATGTAGAAGTTAATACAAGCAACTTCCTAATGTATTGTGATTGTCCATATTGCTTCCTTTGCTGGCGGGATACATTTTTTCAGTTTTTATGGTACAATTAGTGCAACCCAACCCAGATGGAGGAAAAACCGTAATAATGGGAGGGTCAACCATCAAAAATTCAGCCTTTTAAGGGGAAATCACCCGTAAAGATACACCTTCCTGAACTATGGAACGCAATTCTTCAGAAAATTTTCGTATAGGATCATGGGTGAGCTCAATATAAGTAGCGGTGTTGGATAACATAAGAAAATTCTATTGTGAATACAGAGAATAATCCAATATCACACACAGCCATTATCGGCACTCCGCACAACTAAGTCAAAGCAATCACGTAGATGTTTTAAGGCTGACCGTTCATCAGCACTTAGATTATTGTAAGATTTGTTTTCTGCTTTATCAGCTTTTATTTGATTGTGCACCAATGTTAATTGATCTTCCATTACTTCGTAAACGAACTTATATTGGTGAACTGGATGGCACGGATAAACAAAAAATATTTCTTGATTGTGAGATTCGGCCAAAGTTGTTAACATCTAATAAAGTTCTTTATAAATCAAAATGTGTAGTTGGAGCAGATGAAATGCATCTGGAAAATAGTGAAATTCTGGCGCGGCAGATAAAATCTGAGCCGACAAAATCGACAAACCTGACATGATTGTTGTTCGCCGATGCCTTGGATATCCGCCTGTGGTAGCTTATGGCCGTGCATGTCGTTTTTGGGTATATCTGATGTTGGAAGAATAGATGAGATGGTAGTTTCTGATGCCAAATCAGAAGAATTCAGGTCCATTGAACTGAAATTCCCACAGGCTTAGGCTAAATGCACACGACAGTTGTTTTTAAACTTTTCATTTAGCCTTTTTACAAGCTTTCAGTTGGTTTTTTGGATAGGACAGGAGCCCATTTCATTTCAATGGGTCAGCAAAAAATGCTGACCGCTCATTCCGTTTGTGTTCCGCGTCCGTTGTCCGTGTGTTCCCTTCAGCAAAAAAGTAGTGCATGGCTCCTACTTTTTTTCTCATTCTGTGGACGAGGATAGGCATTTATTACAGGGGATCTAGTAAACAAAGGAATCCTCCAAAAAAAAGCGATGGAACCATGTGTCGTGTGCATATAGCCTCTATTGGAGATTCAGTCTCTGTGATTGCAATTTCCAGGACTCCCAAAGCCATAACTTTTTATTTTCCATATATATAACATATGAGGGCTTGTTTTTTTTTTTCCATTTTGCCATATGGGATAGCATTTTTATATTTTAATAGTATTGGAGTTTTCACACACAGCGTTTATTATTTAATTTTTACAATTTTCAGGTAAAAAATTTGATGCAGGCTAATGGGCCTTCGTTAGATCCGGTAAGATCAAGTGGTTTCAATGTTAGATCTCATGTAATTACAGAGATATTTCACATAAAAAAACAGATATTTGGTAGTATTAAAAGAGGGGTTAGCCCCCCACATGCAATTTTCAGGTGAAGCTTGATGCAGACTAATAGGCCTTCGTTAGATCCGGTAATATCAAGTGGTTTTCAACGTTAGATCTCATTTAATTACAGAGATATTTCACATAAAAAAAACAGATATTCGGTAGTATTAAAAGAGGGACTAGCCCCCCACCCCCCACCCACTCACGTGCAATTTTCAGGTAAAATTTGATGCAGGCTAATAGGCCTTCATTAGATTTGGTAAGATCACGTGGTTTTTAACGTTAGATCTCTATATGTTTACGAGATGTATAGATATTTGGTAATACGTGAGGGCTAGCCTTCATACGTGCAGTTTTCTAGTCAAATTTGATGCAGACTAATAGGCCTGTACTTATGAGATCTAAAGTTAAAACCACTTGATCTTACCAGATCTAATGAAGGCCTATTAGCCTGCATCAAATTTGACTAGAAAATTGCATGTAGGGGCTAGCCCCACGTATTACCAAATATCTATAATATCTCCGTAAATATATGAGATCTAATGTTGAAACCACTTGATCTTACCGGATCTAACGAAGGCCTATTAGTCAATCAAATTCTTAACTAAAGTTGCATGTGGGAGGGGCTAGCCCCCATACGTAATACCAAATATCCATAATATCTCTGTAATTATATGAGATCTAACGTTGAAACCACTTGATCTACCGATCTAACGAAGGCCTATTAGTCTGCATCAACTTACCTGAAATTGCAGGTGGGGCTAACCCCCTTAATCACTTAATAATTCTGTAATTATGTGAGATCTAATAAAACAGCTAGTTGATCATACCGGATCTAACAAATATCTTCCAAAATAGCTACTTTGTTTGGTCAATTTTTGACAAGGGGCTGATGACGGGTTAGCCCCCTGCAAATAACTGTTAATATCTCTACTTCTGTGTGAGATCTAACGCAAAAAACAATTGATCTAACCTGATCTAACAAAGATCTAACCAACTGCATATGTATTGTTTAAAAATTTTGATATGGGGGCTAACACGGCTGAGGTCCTCCTGCTCTATAACATGGGGCTGTCAGATTGCATTTTGTGGTGACGGTTCCTCTTTAAAGAGTTGTTAGCAAAAGAAAAATTAATACAGTGTCCCAAAAAAATATTATCATTAACCCCTTAGTGATCAGCCTGTTTTGGGCCTTACTGACCAAGCGTTTTTTCAATGTCACGTTCCAAGCTATAACTTTTACATTTTTCCATCTATATAGCTTTATGAGGGCTTGTTTTTTGCAGGACAAGTTATAGTTTTTAATGGCGCTATTTTGGGGTACATATAACTTTCTGATTAACTTTTATTAACTCTTTCTGGGAGGGAGATGGGAAAAACAGCAATACTGCCACTGTGTTTTTACGTTGTAAATTTTACGGCGTTCATTTCTCGGTATAAATAACATAATATCTTTATTCTCTGGGTCAGTACGATTACAGTGATACCAAATACATATAGGTTTTTTATGTTTTACTACTTTTTTGCAATAAAACCCTTTTTTTTTTTTAAAGAAAAAAATGTTTTTGCATTGCCATTAGCTTTTTTATTTTTCTTTCTATGGAGTTGTGTGAGGGCTTGATTTTTGCGGGACAACTTTTATTTTTCATTGGTATCATTTTGGAGTAAATGTTTTTTTTTGATCGCTTGTTATTACGTTTTTTCGGTGCCAACTAAGAATAAATTAGCAATTCTGTCTTCTTTTTTTTCTTTTTTTTTACGGCGTTCACCGCAGGAGATAATTTACATGATATTTAGATATTTATGTAGTCCGGGATTTTTTTATTGAATAAATGTTTTCTTTTTTTTTTACTTTTTCTTACCACTTAATAGTCCCACAAGGGGACTATAACAGGCAGCTTTTTGATTGATTTTAAAATGCAATGCATTATCCCTATAGTGCATTGCATTTTAATGTCAGTGCTATTCTGACATTCACCAGAGAGGCACAGCCTGCTGAAAATTACTCAAGGCTGGTCTGGGGCCTACAGGAGGCACCTGACGCCCCTGCCAATCAGCTGTATGAAGGGAAGGCCCTCGCAGTTCACGTGACGTCTCCCATCTCTTTCTACTTGCTGCTGCTTTGCCATAGACATAGCAGCGGAGAGCAGGAGGAGAGAAGGGAGATGGCATGTGCACGCTGTGGGCGCCTTCCCTTCATACAGCTGATCGGTGTGGGTGCCGGATGTCGGACCCACGCCTGGAGAACCCTTTTAATAATATAAAACTAAATCAGATTTTTTTTAATTAAAGGGGTTGTCTCACTTCAGCATTTATTATGTAGAAGTTAATACAAGCAACTTCCTAATGTATTGTGATTGTCCATATTGCTTCCTTTGCTGGCGGGATACATTTTTCAGTTTTTATCGTACAATTAGTGCAACCCAACCCAGATGGAGGAAAAACAGTAATAATGGGAGGGTCAACCATCAAAAATTCAGCCTTTTAAGGGAAATCACCCGTAAAGATACACCTTCCTGAACTATGGAACGCAATTCTTCAGAAAATTGTCGTATAGGATCATGGGAGAGCTCAATATAAGTAGCGGTGTTGGATAACATAAGAAAATTCTATTGTGAATACAGAGAATAATCCAATATCACACACAGCCATTATCGGCACTCCGCACAACTAAGTCAAAGCAATCACGTAGATGTTTTAAGGCTGACCGTTCATCAGCACTTAGATTATTGTAAGATTTGTTTTCTGCTTTATCAGCTTTTATTTGATTGTGCACCAATGTTAATTGATCTTCCATTACTTCGTAAAACGAACTTATATTGGTGAACTGGATGGCATCGGATAAAACAAAAAAAAATATTTCTTGATTGTGAGATTCCGGCCAAAGTTGTTAACATCTAATAAAGTTCTTTATAAATCAAAATGTGTAGTTGGAGCAGATGAAATGCATCTGGAAAATAGTGAAATCTGCGCGGCAGATAAAATCTGAGCCGACAAAATCGACAAACCTGACATGATTGTTGTTCCGCCGATGCCTTGGATATCCGCCTGCGGTGTTTATGGCCGGCATGTCGTTTTTTGGGTATATCTGATGTTGGAAGAATAGATGAGATGGTAGTTTCTGATGCCAAATCAGAAGAATCCAGGTCCATTGAACTGAAATTCACACAGGCTTAGGCTAAATGCACACGACAGTTGTTTTTCTCGGCTTCCGTTTCAGTTTTTTTTGCGGATAGGACAGGAACCCATTCATTTCAATGGGTCAGCAAAAAAATGCTGACCGTTCATTCCGTTTGTGTTCCGCGTCCGTTGTCCGTGTTTCCCTTCAGCAAAAAAAGTAGTGCATGTCCTACTTTTTTCTCATTTGCGGACGAGGATAGGCATTTATTACAGGGGATCTGTGAAAACAAAGGAATCCTCCAAAAAAAAAACGATGGACCATGTCGTGTGCATATAGCCTTATTGAGATTTTCTTCTGTGATTGCAATTTTCTTTAACCCTTTCAGGACTCCCAAAGCCATAACTTTTTTATTTTTCCATATATATAGCGTATGAGGGCTTGTTTTTTGTTTTCCATTTTGCCATATGGGATAACATTTTTTATATTTTAATAGTATTGGTGTTTTCACACACAGCGTTTATTATTTAATTTTTTATGTATTTTTATTTTACTTTTGGGGATTTTAATTTTGTTAATTTTTTATTATTATTATTTTAAACTTTTTAATACTTCCCGTAAGGAACTTTAACAAGCAGTCATTAGATTGCTTCTCCCAATGCATTAGCGTTGGTGTCTATGAGGATTACACTGTGTTCCTATGGAGCACAAGCAGAGGTTCCATAGGAATTTATGTGCGGCGGCCTCAGATTATTCCGGGCGACAGAGGCTGCTGCAGTCACCATCCGGCTCCCCTGATCCTCACTAGAGGGAGCCGGTGAATGGCCGGCAGCAGGTGCTCCCGGTTTTTAAGCTACCAGATGCCGTGGTCACATTTGATCATGGCATCTAAGGGCTTGTGAGCAGGCGCCATCTTTAAACCCCCACCGCCGACCTAATTTTAGGTTAAAATAGTGTGCGGAGTGGAAGTGATGCATAAAACTTGCATCCAGGTGCAAACCCAACAGATCTCATAAATCTCAGACTAATTTCGATTTCTTGTCACTTATTTATATGACGCTTTATCCTTTTATATTATTCCGAGAACATCAGAAGTTCCTTATACAGTACTTGGAAATGGTTTCCTGTGCCGACTTAATCTGAATGCGAGCATCTTGGAACACACATTGTTCTTTGGGCACAATTAACTGCATTCATTTTAAAGAACACTGACAGAATATCGTTCTATTCAGATACAAATTCAGTGGAATAGATAGTGCCAGGAATTTTGCGGATTCGGATACAATTTGCTAACTTGAATTATGTAGTATATTTGGTAACTTGTCTGGCCCGTCACGTTCAATATGTGGGTTGTACTACTCGTAGGTTAACAACTAGGATAAGATGACACATCTCACATATTACTAAACAAGATTCAGGCGGTTCCAGGAACATCTACAAACTGACAAAGCAAAATGGTCTCAAAAAGCAGAGAAATGCTCAAAAACCCCAAATTCTGTTGCGCATTTCTAACTGGGGGAGCAGATAAGAGTGAGGGTTTAGCCATATACCCTATATAAAACCGTCCACTGTTCCTGCTGTGACCACGTCCTGAGGAAGTCTATTCCACAGATTCACAGTTCTTACAGTAAAGAAGCTTT
The DNA here is from genome assembly GCA_033119425.1 of Bufotes viridis. Classification (NCBI taxonomy): domain Eukaryota; kingdom Metazoa; phylum Chordata; class Amphibia; order Anura; family Bufonidae; genus Bufotes; species Bufotes viridis. Next base: position 27,988,450 of record CM065592.1, read on the forward strand.
GACGCTTCCGGAGGCTGAGCTTTTTCCTCTCCAGTCGGAGGCAGTGCCCCTTGTCTTTTGAGGGCATTTTACATGGAACAGCTTTTCACCGTATTTTTTCTATGGCCCATTTATATATTTGTATAGGTTAATCATGTCCCTCATTAGACATCTCTTCTCAAGACTAAATACATTTATTTATTTTAATCTTTCTTCATAACTAAGACCCTCCAGGCCCCTTATAAGTTTAGTCGCTCTCCTCTGTACTTTTTCCAGCTGCAGAGCATCCTTTCTATGGACTGGTGCCCAGAACTGAACTGCATATTCCAGATGAGGCCGCACCAACGCTTTGTAAAGTGGTAATATTACATCCCTGCCCCGCGAGCCCATGCCTCGTTTAATGCATGACAATATCCTGGTGGCCTTAGAAGCAGCTGATTGACATTGTATGCTGTTATTTAATCTACCATGTACAAGGACACCCAAATCCTTCTCTATAAGTGACTCTCCCAGTGTTACATCCCCTAGGACATATGATGCATGGAGATTATTAATACCAAGATGCAAAACTTTACATTTATCCACATTGAACCTCATTTTCTAAGTTGATGCCCAAACACTCAGAGTGTCCAAGTCAGCTTGTAGTTTATGGACATCTTCCATAGACTGTACAGTACTACACAGCTTAGTGTCATCTGCAAAAATAGAAATGGTGCTATTAATCCCGTCCTCGATATCATTAATAAATAAATAATAGAGGACCCAGCACTGAACCTTGGGGCACACCACTTATAACCCGGGACCATTCTGAATAGGAAACATTGACCACAACTCTCTGGATGCGGTCCTTCAGCCAGTTTTCAATCCAATTACAGACTATACTTTCCAAGCCTATAGACCTTACTTTACCTAATAAACGTCTATGAGGGACAGTATCAAAAGCCTTTGAAAAATCCAGAAACGCTACATCTACAGCCGCCCTTCTGTCCAGGCTACTACTCACCTCACTACATCCACAGCCGCCCTTCTGTCCAGGCTTCTACTCACCTCACTACATCCACAGCCGCCCTTCTGTCCAGGCTACTACTCACCTCACTACCTCCACAGCCGCCCTCTGTCCAGGCTTCTACTCACCTCACTACATCCACAGCCGCCCTCTGTCCTGTCCAGGCTACTACTTACCTCACTACATCCACAGCCGCCCTTCTGTCCATGCTACTACTTACCTCACTACCTCTACAGCCGCCCTTCTGTCCAGGCTTCTACTCACCTCACTACATCCACAGCCGCCCTCTGTCCAGGCTTCTACTTACCTCACTACATCCACAGCCGCCCTTCTGTCCAGGCTACTACTCACCTCACTACATCCACAGCCGCCCCTCTGTCCAGGCTTCTACTCACCTCACTACATCCACAGCCGCCCTCTGTCCAGGCTTCTACTCACCTCACTACATCCACAGCCGCCCTCTGTCCAGGCTACTACTCACCTCACTACATCCACAGCCGCCCTTCTGTCCAGGCTACTACTCACCTCACTACCCCACAGCCGCCCCTGTCCAGGCTACTACTTACCTCACTACATCCACAGCCGCCTCTGTCCAGGCTACTACTTACCTCACTACATCCACAGCCGCCCTCTGTCCAGGCTACTACTTACCTCACTACATCCACAGCCGCCCTTCTGTCCAGGCTACTACTCACCTCACTACATCCACAGCCGCCCCTCTGTCCAGGCTACTACTCACCTCACTACATCCACAGCCGCCCCTCTGTCCAGGCTACTACTCACCTCACTACATCCACAGCCGCCCTCTGTCCAGGCTACTACTCACCTCACTACATCCACAGCCGCCCCTCTGTCCAGGCTACTACTCACCTCACTACATCCACAGCCGCCCTCTGTCCAGGCTACTACTCACCTCACTACATCCACAGCCGCCCTCTGTCCAGGCTACTACTCACCTCACTACATCCACAGCCGCCCTCTGTCCAGGCTACTACTCACCTCACTACATCCACAGCCGCCCTCTGTCCAGGCTACTACTCACCTCACTACATCCACAGCCGCCCTCTGTCCAGGCTACTACTCACCTCACTACATCCACAGCCGCCCTCTGTCCAGGCTACTACTCACCTCACTACATCCACAGCCGCCCCTCTGTCCAGGCTACTACTCACCTCACTACATCCACAGCCGCCCCTCTGTCCAGGCTACTACTTACCTCACTACATCCACAGCCGCCCTCTGTCCAGGCTACTACTTACCTCACTACATCCACAGCCGCCCTCTGTCCAGGCTACTACTTACCTCACTACATCTACAGCCGCCCTCTGTCCAGGCTACTACTCACCTCACTACATCCACAGCCGCCCTCTGTCCAGGCTACTACTTACCTCACCACATCCACAGTCGCCCTTCTGTCCAGGCTACTACTCACCTCACTACATCCACAGCCGCCCTCTGTCCAGGCTACTACTCACCTCACTACATCCACAGCCGCCCTCTGTCCAGGCTACTACTTACCTCACCACATCCACAGCCGCCCTCTGTCCAGGCTACTACTCACCTCACTACATCCACAGCCGCCCTCTGTCCAGGCTACTACTTACCTCACTACATCCACAGCCACCCTCTGTCCAGGCTACTACTCACCTCACTACATCCACAGCCGCCCCTCTGTCCAGGCTTCTACTCACCTCCTCATAAAAACAGATTAGGTTAGTCTGATAACTTCTGTCCTTGGTTAACCCATGGTGGTTATCACTTATAATGGTCTTTACAGTCACATACTCCTGTATATAGTCTCTTAAGAGACCTTTAAACATTTTTCCCACAACAGAAGTTAAACTAACTGGTCTATAATTACCTATTAAGGACCTAGATCCTTTTTTGAATATGGGCACCACATTTGCCTTGCGCCAGTCACTTGGCACTGTACCAGTACCTAGAGAATCTTTAAAAATTATAAAGAGGGGCACAGCAATGACTAAACTGAGCTCTTTAAGAACTCTTTGGTGTAATCCATCTGGACCCGGAGCCTTGTTCACATTTACCTTATCTAACTTAGTTTGGAGCATATCTTCTTCTTACCTTAATGCCCCCTAATAACGTTCGTTAGTACAAAATATGCCCCCTTATAATGTGCGCTAGTACAAATTTGCCCCCTAATTATGTGTGCTAGTACAAAAATGTCCCCTTATGTCTGCCAGTACAAAAATGCCGTCTTATAATGCTTGCCAGTACAAAAAATGTCCCCATAATGTGTACCAGTAAAAAAAAATGCCCTTGTTCTGTGTGGCAGTATAATAAAAAACATTCTCTTACTGCCTCTAGTAGAGGCAGTAGGCCTGAGCCTGTCAGAGGGGACAGGGAAGGAAGACGTCACCCCCGTGCCCCACCGCGGGATTCAACTTATTGTCGTCCAGAATACGGTGATAAAGTTGACTATAGAGAGATGAGCGCTTCCACAATGTAGGCGCTCATTTTCCATGGCCCTGCCACCGCTACCCAGGGTAAGGGGTCCATGTTCTCGTGATCGCTGGGGATCCCACCTCTAGGACCTCCACCAATCATAGCTATTCCTTATCCTGTGCATAGGGGTTAACTTTCGATAACTGGAATACCCCTTTAAGGGGATATTACAGACATGATCACAACAGATTTGCATCCACTGGAGGGACACAATAAAGGTTTCTAAAGGAGACCTTAAAAACTGTGAAATACTGATACATAAGTATGGTGCTACCATAACGTCTACCAGGACATTATTAACACTATAGCAGGCAGTGTATTACATGCTGTAGTAGTACTGCCTGGCTTTACTGCTGGGACTCTTGGGTTCATCCTGCTGGAGAGGGTCACCTGTCATCTGCTCTTTCTGGATCTATAAACTTCTGAGAAGCAAACCTTTATGACCTGGGGAAGGGAGACACAAATGATCGGGGATCGGGCTTCGCTCCTGGAAAAGGTCTTCACATAACGTCTTCTGCTCGCTCTGGCTCTAGCAAAGCCTGAGAAACAAGCCTTGCTGACCTGGGGATGGGAACCATGACAGCCAAGGGAAGGGGCAAAGAGGTTTGGTGTGGTTAGAGGATGAACATGGCGCTGTTATAGCGCTTGCTCTGAAAGTGGTGAAGTTGTGGTCTCTCAGAGCATACACCGTGGATACTGTGGTAGACCTAATGCTAAGGTAGCAACGAAAGTGGCGTAACTAGTATGCCTCACAAATGTCATGGATCCTGCAGAACAGTCCTGAATGTCAGCCTCTGTCCCACGAGGGCTATCAGGGGTGGACTGGTAACCTTAATTGGTCCTGAAAAAAATGTCTCTAGTCAAATGTTTTGTAGTCAAGTCCAAACTGACAGAAGGCAGAGCCAACACAAGTAGACGGGACCAGAGGTACCATACTGCAGCACATTATCCTACCCCAGCAGAACCAAATACCACAGTACGCCCCAGCAGCACATGCCTCCCCAAAAACTGCCCCTCTGTGGTGGCCAGCGCCAGCTGCCACGTTCTGTCCTCCTACTCTAGTTGCCTCAGGATGACAGTAGAGTTGTATTCAGGAGGAGAGCGTCAGATCATTATTTACCTGGCGGCTGGATGTCAGGAGTTCTCAGGCGGCCCCCTGGGCATCGGCCCACCAGGAAATTTCCCTGTAAGGTCTAGGGCCCATGATGGATACTGTGTGTCCCGACTCCAACTGTGCAGCTGAATACAACTGTGAAGCAGGGAGTTGTCAGCTCCACCATTCCCCTGTGGCTGGTGGTTGGCACAGGAGTGGCACAGTGATGTCATCGAGCCACAGACCTCTCTCTGAACTGTGGGATAGGTGAGTGTACAAACTAAGGGGGCATCACTGCGCATGGGGAGCACTGGTGGGGGCATTATAATGGTGTGGGGGACTTGCAGGGGAGCATACCTGTATTGGGGCACTTAAGGGGATCTCATACAGTGTGGGGGGCACTTAGGAGGTCTTCTATATTGTGTGGGGGGCAGTAAGGGAACATTCCTAAGGTGTTAGGGGTATTGTTACTATATGTGGGGCACTACTTCTGTGTGGGTGGCACAGAGGGCGCTGGGCGGGTGTATAGATGGGCATGGGGCAGTTACAGGCTGACTGTGAGGGCCTCCATTATGCAGTGGGCGCCATGTCTATAACTTGGAAGCATTAATATCTGCTTTGTACCTGTCCTCACACTCTGGATATAGTAATACTACAAGGAATGCTGGGGCTTGTAGTCCAACACCAGCCTCCTCTAGCCTGTGAGGTACCACAATTCCCAGCATGCCTCTGCCCATAGGGACACAACATCTGACTCCCGGTAATGTCCCTGGACCGGACTAGAACATTACCACAGTTCTGTCACATCGCATTTCCATACAGCCAATCACCTTAGCGCAAGCCGTCTCCTCGGCAACAGGTCTTCCCTAATTAGTTATCACTCGCTCCAATCAGAGTCTTCAGTCTACACTGAGCTGCGCAGCTATTGGTCGGGAGTGACAGGTGTAGGCGGAACTAGAGGACAGCCGGTGAATATAAAAAGACGTGTGTAGATGCTGAGGCAGAGCATCACTCACAGTACACCGCGGACATGGACTTCCTGAGGTCTCTAGGACACCCGGAGGAGATCTACAACCTGGTCCGGTACAGGCTGGGCGGCTGTCGGCTTGTGATGTCTAAGCAGGACCGGGTAAGAGCACAGACCTGGAGGAGGCTTCTTATTCACATTATTTGTAGTTTTCTTTTCTTTATAATGAATTATGAGGAGAACTTTACCCAATAGTAAAATAAGTGGCGCCTCCCTGTCCTGATGTAACATCAAAGGAAAGCAGCATGGAAATAGACGTGACTGCCACACAAATGGGCATCAAAGTGGGCATAACGTGGGATTTAATGGGTCACAGGTCTCATAATGCCAGCATACAGGGAGGTGCCCATCATATTCAGTGGAGGTCACACTGACCCCCAGCAGGTTCTGGCATCATAGTGGGCAGATGGACATTCTTATGATGGTGGTGACCTGTGCCTGCTGCTTCCCCTAGCAAGAATGGGTGATGTTCTGCTCCCCTGGTTTGGACCCGCCGTCCTCCTCTTTCTGACAGAACCCTCTCCGTTCCTCATTGCGGCCAGTGACCTGCTTCTTGCTGGCAGGACCTCTTGGGCGTGTGTATGTCCTCTGGCTCTTTAAGGGCTGGAGATTGTGGACCCAAATCCTCCCAGGTCTATGGTTGTTCTCCCAGGGATACTTAAGGCCACCTTTCCTTGTGAGACCAGGTGGTTGGCCAGTAGGCTCTAGTCTGCTAGTCTCCTGTTAAGGTGTGCAGTTCTACGTTTGTCTGCTTGTTTACAGACCTGGAGGAGGCTTCTTATTCACATCTTTTGTAGTTTTCCTTTCTTTATAATGAATTATGAGGAGAACTTTACCCAATAGTAAAATAAGTGGCGCCTCGCTGTCCTAAGGTAACATCAAAGGAAAGCCGCATGGAAAGAGAAGTGACTGCCACACAAATGGGCATCAAAGTGGGCAGAACATGTGGGATTTAATGGTCACAGGTCTTACACTTCCAGCATACAGGGTGGTGCACCATCATATTCAGTGGAGGTCAGCCTGGAACAGGTTCTGGGAGTAAGAACTGGCATTGAAGTGGGCAGTCAGACACTTATTCTTATGATGGTGGTCCGTGCCTGCTGCCACTCCACTCTCCTTGGCAAGAACAGGCACCAGACTGCTCTCCCGCTCCTGTGGCTTGGACTTGCCAGCCTCTATTTCCCTCTTCCTGACAAACCCGACCGCCAGAGCGGCCTGGCCATTCCTCGTTGCAGGCCAGCCACCCAGGAATACTTAAGGCACCTTTCTTTCTAGGAGGGTGGCTGAGCAATAGGTTCTAGCCCGTAGTGTCCTTCAAATGTGTGCTCTTCTACCTTCTTCTGCCCGTGTATGGACTTCTGCCTGTTTTCTGGATTTGACCCTTTGCTGTCTGAGCCATTTGACCGATTAACATGAAGTCTCTGACCTAGGAAGAAGCCCAAGATTTTTATTTATTTTTAAATTTTCCCGTTTTTACAGGTGAAACATGGTTACTTGACATTTTTCGCCTAGAAAAAAACGCTTGTCCTCGTTCCACAGACTCAAAACTGCAGCATTTTTCTGGTGAAAATGTGTCCGGTTTTGGAAATGTGGCTCATGTAAATGCGCCCTAAGGCTCAGGCTGCACTGTGACTTTTGTCATGCAACCAAGAATACGTACAATTTATCTGTAACTTGCTGTAGTGATGAAGCTTCACGTTTTATTGCACTTTTGGGTCCAAGTTGTGGGCAGTTTAGGATTTTGCGTCATTAGACACTAATAGAAAAAAGTGCCGTTATGTTAGAAGTGAGCCGCACTCAGGACAGGAAAAGTTGAGATCTGCGACCAAAAACCCAACAGGATTGTATTTCGTGTATCTCAGCGTCCCAAACGCGTGTGTATTTATGTGACCGTACAGTCACATATCGGGAGTGAGTGCGGACATTACTAGCTGGCTCCCAACCACCAGCACGAGATTATAATAATCTAGTCTGCCAGTGGATTCCAGCAGCGCCCACACCAGGTTGCTGCCCATGTCTCTATTTATGGGCAGCAACCTGGGGGCAGAAGGAGGGCCGCACCGTGTACAACTGCTTCACCCCCTAAAACCTGGCCGTGTTCAAACCTCACTCTGTTACTCTGCCCCGACAGGACTCCATGAGTGACAGCCTGCAGACCTGCTACAAGTACCTGGACCAGACCAGCAGGAGCTTCGCCGCCGTCACCCAAACCCTGGATGGAGAGCTGAGGTGGGTGAGATCTCCGCTATTCTCTACTGATTGATTAGGGTGGGGTTGTTTATTAATGTTACTATAGTAAAATTTCTTTAACTCAGTGTGAATTATCAGATATTCTGGATTATTGGATGCCAAATAAACTGTTTCTGGAACCCTATAGTAAGGCCTTATACACACGACCGTATGTGTTTTGCGGTCCGCAAATTGCGGATCCGCAAAAAAAACAGATGACGTTCCGTATGGCATCCTTTTTTTTGCGGATCCATTGTAATAATGCCTATCCTTGTCCGTAAACTAGAAAAAATAGGACATGCTCTATTTTTTTGCGGAACGGAAAAACGGACACACGGAAACGGAATGCACACGGAGTACCATCCGTTTTTTTTGCGGACCCATTGAAATGAATGGTTTCGCATATGGTCCGCAAAAAAAACGGAACGGACACGGAAAGAAAATACGTTCGTGTGCATGAGGCCTAAGGGTAATGAATTTTCCACCCTTACAGGGTCACACTGCATTTTTTTTTCCTGAAAAATCCTTGTAAAATGTGTATAAATGGCAAACTTAGACAATTTTTAATTTATCTGACATAAGATAAATCTGAATCCCAACCTTTCTTGAAGCTCAAAATCTGTCACTCAGGGACCAGAGCAGTAGAGCGTGCAAAACTCAACACCGTAACAGAGAGGACTGGTCGGGTGGAGGTAGGACTCTGGAAGGAGAAACCAGAGTGGAGGACTGGTGTGTTGGTGGCAGTGTGACAAAGTGACATCAGTGATGTGATGGAGGAACTCGGATTACCTAATGCTATACCACCAGCTCCTAGGCTCCTCACTAACCCGTGCAAACATCTGTTAGGATATAGTCAGAAGGTGCAGTCAAGTCACTGTTTTTTACTGTGACTGCCTAATATACTTTACTGTAAGTCTGTGGCTACCACATTGTGTCAAAATTGCAGTTTTTTTTTAAATTGCTGCATTTTTATGGCAGTAAGAATAAACACTGCATCTTCTGAATGTACCTGTCCCAAAGATGTGCGCGGACACCTGGCAACAGAGTTTTACCCAAAAGTGAAAGGGGTTGTCTCTTCGCAAATGGCATTTGTCATGTAGAGAAAGTGAATACAAGGCACTTACTAATGTATTATGATTGTCCATATTGCCTCCTTTGCTGGCTGGATTTATCTTTCCATCACATTATACACTGCTCATATCCATGGTTACAACCACCCTGCAATCCAGCAGCGGTGGTCGTGCTTGCACACTATAGGAAAAGGCACCGACCTAGGCGCAGTCCTGTGGTCCCTGCCACCAGAGAGGCCGGCGCTTTTTCCTATAATGTGCATGTACGGCCACCGATGCTGGATTACAGGGTGGTCGGAACCATGAAAATGAAAAGTGTATAATGAGATGGAAAAATGAATCCAGCCAGCAAAGGAGGCAATATGGATAGTGTTGAGCGAACTTGTTTTTTAAGTTCTGCTTTCAAAGTTCGGGTTATAGAATAATCCCGTTATGGATTCCGCTACAACCGACCATAACAGAATTTTGAACCCATAACGGGATTCTTCGATAACCCGAACTTTAGATGCTGAACTTAAAAAACAAGTTCGCTCAACACTAAATATGGAGAATCACAATACATTAGTAAGTGCCTACGTGATAAATTTCATTTGGTGAAGTGAGACAAATTTTTAATGAGAACCTGATCCAGAGATCTGGACCTCAGACTGGGCCAAAGGTTCACCTTCCAACAAGACAAGAACCCTAAGCACACAGCCAAGAAAACACGGGAGCGTCTTAAAGACATCTCTGTGAATGTCCTTAAGTGGCCCAGCCAGAGCCATAACTTGAACCCAATCGAATACCTCTGGAGACACCTGAAAATAGCTGTCCACCGACAGTCCCCATCCAACCTGACAGAGCTTAAGAGGATCTGCAGAGAAGAATTGCAGAAAATCCCGTGGCATCATCCCCAAGAAGAATGGAGGCTGGAATCACTACTCAGGATTTAGTTGAAGCCCCTTTGGCAAAGGGTCTGAATCCTTTTTGACAATACAAATATTTTTTGGTTTTTCACTGTCATTATGGGTTATTAAGTGCAGAATGATGGGGGGACGGGGACTTTTTTTAAAATTTATTTTAGCCCAAGGATGCAACAAAAGAAAATATGGGGGAAAAAAGTGAAATGGTTTGAAGGTGTTTTGAGCAGGACCTTCACTCCTCGTTTTAATTGTTGACTTGTTTGATGCTATGTAATGTATGATTTTGTTTGCACATGAACCTTCTGATTGTAAAGTGCTGCAGAATATGTTGGCGCGAAATACTGACTGTCAGTTCCTTGTTGTAGAAATGCTGTATGTATCTTCTATCTGGTGCTTCGAGCTCTGGACACCGTGGAGGACGACATGACCCTCAGTCTGGAGACCAAAATCCCCATGTTACATAACTTCCACACGTACCTGTACCAGGCGGACTGGAGGTTTACAGAGAGCCAGGAGAAGAATCGGCAAGTTCTGGAGGACTTCCCCACGGTAAGACGGACAGGGGTCAGAGGCAGGTCTTGTGTAGTGTCTGGGGCTCTTGGAAAGATTTACATCTATCACCCTGCATGTAGAGCTAAATCTTATTGGAAATTTATTACAAGCCCCCTCACGTGTAAAATAATTACATACACCTCCCTGACACTTTACACCAGGGGTGCACAACCTTTTCTGGATGGGGGCCACATTGTCAGCCTAAACCAATTCCAAGGGCCGAAAATAAAACTTAAAGGGGTATTACCAACTAAAATACTATTTTTATGGCATATTGAACATGCAGTATATATCATAAATGTCTAGTTACACTTCTAGTACTCCCATCTAATGGGAGAATACATGAAAGATACATGTGAGCAGCTACAAGACATAAACCTACATCTATTACCAAATGCTTGGGGGCCACACAGAATGGTATCAAGGGCCGTATGTGGCCCCCGGGCCGCAGGTTGTGCAGCCCTGCTTTACACACACACAAAAAATAAAATGTCCCGGAGAATGTACTCGGCTGAAGAGGCATACGCCATGCTTTCCTCCGATCCTGAGACTGCCAATGAGGGAGAAGAGGACGCCACTTTCCTCTACCCCCTCATCATCCACTGATGAGGAACCCTCTAGGAGACGCCCCAAAAAATAGCTGAGGCAGCACCCCAGAGTGACCCCATATGGACCCCACCCCCTGATGATTATCAGCCCCAAATACCAGAGTTTGTGGCAAACTCTGAAATCCAAATTGACTGCACGGGCTTCACAGAATTAGATTTTTATTTTTTTTTTTCAAAATCTTTTTCAGTGAAGATTTAGTAAATTTTATCGTGGCCCAAACAAATTTATATGCCCAGCAGTTTATTACCCAGAACCCCACATCGCCATTCGCATGACCCCTGGTTGGACCCCAGTTACAGCAGCAGAAATAAAAATCTTCTGAGGGCTTTTGCTGCATATGGGGCTTGTTAAAAAACAGAAATGAGACCGTATTGGAGTGCGGATGTCTTGTACCACACTCCGATATTCAGTAATTCAATGGCCGGGAATAGATTTGAGTCGGTTCTGAAACTTTTGATCGGCTTTTTAAAATTAGGACCATCCTTGACCACTTCAGCACCAAATTTGCTGAAGTGTACACCCCAGAACAAAATATCTGTATAGATGAGTCCCTGGTACATTTCAAGGGAGGGTAAGATTCTGCCAGTACCTGCCCAGCAAGCGGGCAAGGTATGGCATCAAAATGTATAAACTCTGTGAGAGTAAGTCCGGGTACACCTGTAGGTTCCGGTTTTATGAAGAGAAACTCCCGGATTGAACGCCCAGAATGTTCCCCCTTCCTCGGAGATAGTTGGAAACTAGTGTGGGACTTACTGCACCCACTGCTGGATAAGGGTTACCACCTCTATGTGGATAACTATTTCACCAGCATACCTCTATACACTGTCCTAACTGCCAGAGGTACTGTGGCTTGCGGCACAATACGCAAAAATCAGTGAGGCCTCCCTAGATACCTGATAGGGCAACCACTGAGAGAGGGTGAAAGCCGGGCTCTCCTCCATGAGAACATGCTGGTGGTTAAGTACAAGGACAAGAGGGACATCCTTTTGCTGACCACCATTCACAGTAACGCCAGCTCCCCTGCTGCTGTACGAGGTACCACTACCACTGTCCCCAAACCAGACTGCATACTGGACACAACAGGCACATGGGGGGGGGGGGGGGGGTTGATCTTTCAGATCAAGTTCTGAAGCCCTACAGTGCCAAACGAAAACCGAAAGTGTGGTACAAAAAGCTGGCCGTACAGATGGCGCTGCACAATGCGTACGTGCTATTGAAGTCTACAGGACACACAGGAACTTCACTTTTAAGAAGTGGTGATCAAGGCCCTAATTCTTCCAAACCAAGCAGAAGAGGGCCCCAGTACTTCTGTAAGTCACAATGGCCGTGTTGTACCAGGACAACATTTTCCAGGTCAAGTCCCCCAGACAGCAAGAAAGAGAAGGATCCAAAAAAGATGCAGAGTGTTCAAAAAGGGGGATTAGGAAGGACACCATTTACCACTGCGAAACCTGGCCTGTGCATAAAGTGAGTGTTTTAGAATCTACCTCTCATCCATGGAATAATTTCATCCTTGATGCTCCCTGTAGTTTTACCACCTTATATCTCTAACCAATACATATTCATTTCTGTGAGACACCTGTTTGCTGAAAAGTACCCTTTCCACCCCTTAAAATGTTCGTACGGGGGTGCACTTTCCAAAATGGGGTCACTTCTTGGGGTTTTTAATTGCTGGGACCTCAGGAATTTTTTAAATGAGACATGGAACCTTAAAATCCATGTCTGTCTATTCAGGGCCACTAGCAAAATCCATATTTTATAGATGACTTGCTGTGTGCCAATACAGGGAGCTACAAGCACCTATGGGGTGTTGCCATAATGGGGAGAAAAAGGGTAACACATACTGGGGTGCATTTTCTCATTTAACCCCTTGTGAAAGTGAAAACTTTGGGCGTAAAATCATTTTTTTCTAGAAAAAAAATGCCATTTTTCATATTCACAGCCAATTCCATGAACTACCTTTGGGATCAAAGTGCTTGCTACATGCCTTGAAATATTCCTTGGGGGGGGGGGTGTAGTTTCCAGAATGCGGTTACTTTTTGGGGGTTCCCACTGTAGGGGTGCATCAGGGTGTGTTTGATTGCAAGATGGCGCCTGTCAATTATTCAGGAGAAATCTGCCCTCCATCAGCCATTTGGTGCTCCTTTCCTTCTGACCCCTGTGGTACGCCCATATAGCAGTATACAAACACATATGGGGTATTGCCGTAATCAGGAGGAAATGGGAAAACAATTATGGGGTGTATTCATTTTTAGTCATGTGTTTCCTAAATCTGTGAAACACCTTTGGAGCCAAAATGCTCACTACATGCCTTGAAAGATTCCTTGAGGGGTGTATGTTCTAGAATTGGATCTCTTTTTTGGGGATTTTCTTTTACTGTAGTGGTCTTCAATTGCAACATGGCGCATGAAAATTATTCCTGTGAAAACTGCCCTCCAAAATCCATATTTTGCTGATTGCCCCCTGCGCCCTGCTATGTGCCCATACAGCAGTTCACGACCACAAATGATGTGATTCTATAAACTGCAGAATCGGGGTAATATATGTTGACTTTTGTTTAGCTGTGAACTCTTGCTGTGTTACAGGAAAATATGGATACAAATGGAAAATCTGCCAAAAAAGCTAAATTTTGATTTTCCATTTTCATTTAATTCTTGTGGAACACCCAAAAGGTTAACAAAGTTTGTAAAATCGGTTTCGAAAACCTTGAGCGGTGTAGTTTCTGAAAGGGGTCATTTATTGTCAATTTCTGTAAAAGTGACTTATTAATAGAGATGAGCGAACACCTGGATCTTCGGGTTCGAGAGGTTCGGCCGAACTTCCGGAAAATGTCCGGGTTCGTGATCCGAACTCAACCCGAACTTCCTCCCGAACCCGAACCCCATAGAAGTCAATGGGGACCCGAACTTTTGGGCACTAAAAAGGCTGTAAAAGACTCCCAGAGGGATAATATACCGCAATAAACGCATTGCGATTACAACTTTGAGCTAACGATCACCATGGGAACGCCTCCTCCAGTAGAATGTACTGTCGGATCTGAGAATTAAGTTGAAATCGCAATGCGATTCTTATATATTTGCTTAATCGCATTGCGATTTCAACTTAGCATTGCTAAATAATTCTATCCATATCGTTAACTTACTGAGTCAGTAAGTTAACGATATGGATGGAATTATTTAGCAGTGCTAAGTTGAAACGGCAATGCGATTAGCAGATATATAATAATCGCATTGCGATTTCAACTTAATTCTCACATCCGACAGTACATTCTACTGGAGGAGGCGTTCATGGTGATCGGTAGCTCAAAGTTGTAATCGCAATGCGATTAGCTAAATACATAAGAATCGCATTGCGATTCCAACTTTTAGTACTCAACTTTTAAAATCGTACACCACTTTAAGTTCCAAAGTTGCAATCGCGTTCGAATAGAACTTAAAGCTGTCTCTTAGTCAGTTTTAGTATTGGTGTGCTGTAATAGAAGTTACATTCAGTACGCGAATATAACTTAGAGCAATACAGTCAACTTTACACTGTTAGTTTTATTATCGCGATAATACAACTATTCAAGAATCGTGTATGTGCGTCTGTACGTGTATGCAGTTACCTCAGACACTATTCTATTTTGCCAGCCACAGCTGAAACCACTGATTTATGGTATTGCTATTTTGGCAATTGAATTTAACCCCAGAAAATAATCTATCCTTTGCCAGACAGCAGACAGTATTATACTTGTCTAGCCAAAGCTGGAACACCAGATTTAGGGATTGGTATTTGGGCAATTGTATTTAACCCCTTAATAAAATATAGAAATTTCTTTCCTGAGTTTCTAGGGGTGACAATTAGCACAGCCAAGCCCCTGATGTAGGATATAGCAAAAAAAAAAACTAGTATTGATGGATTGATGGACTGGGTGGCAGCTTCTTCTGGCGCACCACAAGTCACAAAATGGCCGCCGATCAACCCAGAAAAAAGTGACAGAAAACGCTCTGTGCAGCCTAAAAACCAGCGAGCAAGTAACTAGCAGAAGTTCAATGATTCTCAGCTGTAAATTGATCCGTTCATTAGGTGCTGTTGCTGACTTTAACCTGCCTAATCTCGCCCTGACAGAAGCTGTGTCCTCTCCCTACACTAATCAGAGCAGTGTGACGTGCGGCGCTACGTGACTCCAGCTTAAATAGAGGCTGGGTGACATGCTGCACTTGGCCAATCACAGCCATGCCATTAGTAGGCATGGCTGTGATGGGCTCTTAGGGCAAGAAGTAAAACGCTAGCTGATTGGCTGCTGTGCAGCCCTTCAGAAAGCGGGAAGTAATCGACGAACACCGAACCCGAACTTTTTTGAAAATGTCCAGGTCCCGGACACCCCAAAATTCGGTACGAACCCGAACTATTCTCGAACTGTTCGCTCAACACTACTTATTAACTGAATTGGTTTTTGAACGTTTCAGGAAAATCTAAAAATTGCATCTAAATTTCAAAGCCCTCTAACATCCTAAAAAAATGATGCCATCATAAAGTAGACATATGGGGAATGATAACGAATACATATTTTATGAGGTATCACTTTCTGTTTTAAAAGCAGAGTAATTGAAATTCTGAAAATTGTGAATTGTTCAAACTTTTTGGTAAATTTGGGATTTTTTTCATAAATAAAGGTGAAATATATTGACTCAAATGTTTGACTGTCATGAAGTACAACGTGTCATAAGAAAACATAAGTAAAAGTGTTCGAAAGTTATTGCCACGTAAAGTGACGCATGTCAGATGGGCAGGAAGGTGAAAACTGGCCCGGGGTAGAAAGGGTTAATATCACTAAACTGGACCTAAATAATGTTGTTACCATCATATCATACCTATATAATGGTGCTTTACGTTGCGTACTTGTAAGGGTTTTCCAAGATTTTATTACTGATCTATCCTCTGGATAGGTCATCAGTATCTGATCGGTGGGGGTCCGACACCCAGGACCACAGCCCTCTCACAGCTTACCAAGCACAGTGCCGTACATTGTATAGTGGCTGTGCTTGGTATCATGCTCAGCCCTATTAACTTTTGAGCCTTCTCAAACATCTGATCGGCGGGGGTCCCGTGTGTCGACCCCCACTGATCAGATACTGATGACCTATCCAGAGGATAGGTTATCAGTTAGAAACTCTCTAAAACACCTTTAATATCGCTATACAGTGTCTGTATAATGGTGCTATAGGGTGCGTGCATTAAACCTCCACACGGTTTGAAGTATTAGAAGTTTCCCAATAATGCAGCACTTTAGCATCTGTTTTATCATGCCTCTCCGTTTCTAGTACTTGTTGGATTGGGCCATATAATAGAAAGTTCACAGCAAACTGGAGTCGGGAAGGTATTTTTTATTCCCCTTAAGTGGGGAAAATTGGCTACTACCTCACAGTTTTTTTTTTTTTTTGCCTTCTTCTGGATCAACTAGCAGGATGACAGGCCGAACTGGATGGACAGATGTCTTTTTTCGGCCTTATGTGCTATGTTACTAAACTGCCAGAGAGGATGTCTAGAGTAGGCTTCGGTGGCCCGAGACTGTTACCGCTCTTGTCTGTTCTGTACCAGCCCTACCTAGGGCTCTGTTCAAATCATGTCTGAACCTTCTGTCAGATAAGGATGATGAGACCCGACCCTACATATATTGGTGTACAGGCACGTCCTTTTGAGGTATCTTCACAGAAAAGCAAAGTTTGTCTCTAGGTATCCCTATCTTATTCTGAGCTGTCTGTCCTAGATTTCCCTGGAGTTCAGGAACCTGGCGGTGGGTTACCAAAAGGTGATTGTAGATATCTGCCACAAGATGGGGGTGGGCATGGCGGAGTTCTTGGAGAAGAAGGTGGAATCTCTCCTGGATTTGGATAAGGTGAGAAGTTCTTTTCAGCCCCTTGTAGGCTATGTCCACCTTCCCAATTATTTTTTTACAGTGTGTCTAAGAATGAAAAATGAACTTTGCAACTGGTCTTCATTAAACATTTCCTATCATTTTTGTATATACAGCTCCTATACAAACTTATATATTTTCATGGTAACAGTTGAAAGTTGATGCCCATTGTGAAGGTCCCATGTTTATTTGGGACCTTTTTCTATCATACCTATTTACCCAGAACCAGCAGAAGTTGCTCGCTTTATCTTAGATGAGCATGCTGGGTCTAGTCTTGACAGTTGGTCTTGGTGCTAATTTGTTTGCTATTTGGAGCCACTGAAGTCAACTTATGACAGCAGGACCCCTCAACATGAAAATATATATAAAAATCTATGGGAGCACCATCCAAAAAAGCGGGTGCAATGTCCAGCAAAGGGTTTAGACAATGCCCAAAGTTATAAAAAAGAAAAAGTTGGACTGCACACCTGAATAGTGAAAACAATAAAAACTTTATTCACCCATATGGTGGCAAAATTGCGACATTTCGGCTCACATGAGCCTTCCTTGGCTTGAGGAAGGCTCATGTGAGCTGAAACGTCGCAATTTTGCCACCATATGGGTGAATAAAGTTTTTATTGTTTTCACTTTTCAGGTGTGCAGTCCAACTTTTTCTTTATATATATGTATAGTGCCTGAATGTGCCTATACTTAGTAATTCTGCCCCCCTGAGGTCTATTAGGGGACAATATCTTAAGTAATACTAGTGACAAATTGACTAATACTCAAGTATTAACCCTGATACTTGCATTCTCTCTTTGCTCAGTACGGTCACTATGTGTCTGGTTTATCGGTCATCGGTCTGTCCCAGCTGTTTTCTGCCTCGGGATTAGAAGACTCCAGCATTGGCGAGGATACAAGACTCTTAAACTCTGTAGGGCTCTTCTTTCAGAAAATAAACATCATCCGAGATTATGTGGATGACCAACTGGAAGGAAGAGCGTTTTGGCCTAGGGAGGTGAGTATAGGCTGATGGGGGTGATAGTAATGAATTCCTCACCCCAAGACTATGAACAAAAACATCAGGGTCTTATTTGTCTTCTCTAGATGTGGAGCAAATGCGGTGAAAAACTGTCTGACTTGGCCAAGCCGGAGAACATAGTGCCGGCTGTGCAGTGCTTGAATGAACTGGTGACCAATGCCCTGCAGCACGTACCTGATGTCCTGCTCTACCAGTCCCAGCTGAGGAACCAGAAGATTTTTCACTTCAGCGCCATCTTACAGGCAAGTGAGGAAGGAGCAGTGAAACAGCTTCAAGGAGGCTGTCAGCATGAACAACCCTATTAAACCAGGCCTCATAGGGATGATAATGCTGTTTAAAATGATACCTTTCTTTTGTCTGTATGCTAAACAGCCATAGAGATAGCTGCGTTTTTATTCACTTGCAAATGAGCAAGTTGGAGCACCAGGAGGTGGGACTGAATTCGGGAGAACTCTTTTTTTTTTTTTTTTTTTTTTAAACACCACCTGTACTCTGCACACTCCCCTCTGCCCTCACCATGCTGATATCCAGACCTGTGTCCTAGAGCTGTCCAAGCATGTACAATTGCATCTCCATAAATTAAAATATCATCAAAAAGTTATTCCATGACTAATGTAGAAAAATGAAAATTGTACATGACAGTCTTTCTAACTAAGCTAGAACCAAACCTCTACCTCAGATAAATCCAAAAATCTCCCCATTCATCAAGCTGACAGCTCAAGGGGAGTATCCATGCTCTGCCTATCACAGCTAAGGAGGCAGTTGAAGGATGAAACTGAGCATGTGCGTCCACCTCAGTGGTGGCAGGTGGCGCTATACAGATAGATTTTATTGAATAGCTCAGTGGCTATGCTAAATTTTTACTTGCATGGAATTAGAAAATAATTCAGATCCAGGTGTTAGGTTAAAAACTGTAGAATATATTATTTTTTTTTTTTGTGTGGGACAACCTCTTTAATTTATTAACACCAAATAGAAAAAATGCCAGATTAATAAATCAATACATTTTTATTGAAAATTTAACAAACATGATTAAAGACATTCACAATAATGTTAAAAACGATCGGTGGTGCAAATAGACACGCAGGAAAAACCTCTCTACAGGGGTAATTAAATAATCGCATATGATCTGATCACAGAAATCACTAGCCGCTATATATAAGTATTACATAGCCATTTATATAGTGCAAACATTAGTTAAGGACATGTGTCTAATAAGTATAGCGGTATTATAGAAATATAAATAATCTACACAAGTGATGAACACTGAATTATAAATATTATACCTGTGAGCAGAGAGTAGCAGTGCAACCCCCGTATCCCGACGCGCGTTTCGCCAAAATGGCTTCCTCAGGCTATGTAATACTTATATATAGCGGCTAGTGATTTCTGTGATCAGATCATATGCGATTATTTAATTACCCCTGTAGAGAGGTTTTTCCTGCGTGTCTATTTGCACCACCGATCGTTTTTAACATTATTGTGAATGTCTTTAATCATGTTTGTTAAATTTTCAATAAAAATGTATTGATTTATTAATCTGGCATTTTTTCTATTTGGTGTTTGTATCTATGGGTTACCAGATTAAAGGACGCACACCCAGCGTCATATTTTGGTTATATACTCTTTAATTTATTGCAGTAATTCAATTCAGAAAAAGTGAAACTCAAACTATAGATTCATAACACACATAATAATTTATTTCAAGTGTTTATTTCTTTAATATTGATGGCGTTGTGAGGATCCGGCAATCTGAATGCAAACGGACAGCATTTGGATCCGGATGCGGATCCGTCTCACAGATGCATTGCAATAACGGATCCGTATGAATAGAAAAGCAGATATCTCCTCAGCTGTGCTTGATGATTCCTACCAAAGTCTGGTCTAATGGGGTTAATCATGCTGACGGAAGCTCTTTAATACTACTTTGACTGGATAATTCTTCAGAGCTGCAAGTATGTCAGATCAGCTCCCATTGATTCCAGTTTGAGTTACATCCTGCTGCAGAGACATCGTAGGCACATACAGCCATTATTGTGGTCTATGGGGAGGAGGGGGGTAATACTCTTACTGCTTCTATAATATCGCACCCTCCTTGTGTCCTCAGGTCATGTCTATGGCCACACTGGCCGCCTTTTATAACAACCAGCAGGTGTTTAAGGGAGTGGTGAAGATACGCAAGGGGCAGGCGTTGAAACTGATGATGGACGCCACCAACATGCAAGCGGTCAGAGCCATCATATATCAGTATGCAAATGAGGTAAGTGAAATCTTCCACTATATATGAAGAGCCACAAAAAGTGGACATTTTCATGTTACACTCATATAAAGAGTGTTTTCCCAAGGCTATAACACTGAAGCCTCCTTACACCGTATTTTCTGGTGCTGTCATACTGAAGCTCATCTGCCATTCTCTTGAATGAGAGCTGAGCTGCAATTCCCCGGGATGACCACCATACAGTGGACAGAGCCCCTCTGCTTCTGGCTCTATCCAATGTATAGTTTCTAGCGGGAGTCTGTCCAAATCAGTTGACTTGGGGGTGGGAGAATCGGTCAACTGAATGAAGTGGCCACAGCCGGCAGCGCTTTTCTTTCATTAGTTACCAGACACAGCACAGTGCATAAAGCTATGTCTGTGCATGGCACTGCAGCTGAATTTAGTTTTTTTTATTTTATTAAGCCCTAGAAAAGAGACAAATTCAAGTGATGTGTGACTCTGATGTCCGACTTTCCTGACTAGTCAGCATCACAATGACTTTTAGGTTTACTGTGTATTTGTCTTCTGAATCACATAGCTAGAGGATATCACTACCTAACAATAGGTAGACCTGTAGATTACTAGTGGGTTGCCTGACTCTCATGCAGTGTCCAGTACAATGAACCTAAAGGTCATTGTGATGCTACCTAGTTAGGAAAGTCAGACATCCGGGTCACTCATCACTTGAATTTGTCTCTTTTCTAGGGCTCAATAAAATGTTCATTTTTTTATTTTTTAGACTGATAGGGGTTTTGAACCCAAGAACACTGCATGTGAGGCAACCATCTAAACCACTAAGTTATAGGTTCAGACAGCAACCTGAAGGATTTTCTTCATCTGTGTGATTCCGCATATCAAAAGTACAATGAACTTTAGTCATTGTGACGTTGACTAGTCAGGAGAGTCAGACATCAGGGTCACACATCACTTGAATTTGTCTCTTATCTAATGTTTAAAAACATTAACTTGTTTTAAGGTTTCTATTGGGTCGTGAACCCAAAAACTCCAGAGTAAAAACCAGCAACCTAACCACTGAGTTATGCACTCATATAATACTGGGCTATGGGAGCTTATAGCATTTCAGACACAGAGCTATAAGCTCAGGTATAGACTGTGTGGTTGTGTGATTTAGCGTACAAATACACAGTATATCTATAACTCATTCTCACTTTGACCCTGACCTATGAAGAGGTCAAATTTGTGTGCTGTGGGCAGAACTAAGAATGGTCTTCCCAAAAGCCGAAAACTCCGCTAGACTGGCATCTAGTCTATAATGGGAGATTAATGTCGATTCAGAGCTCCAGGAGGCAGCTTTGCAAATCATGTCGAGAGGCAGAAGACTCCTCTCAGTAAAAGAAGTAGCCACAGCTCTAGTAGAGTGGGCCTTCATGAATCCCGGAGGGTCCAGAGATTGGGAAACAAAGGATTCCTTAATAGCTTCCTTAATCCACCGACTGATGGAAGGTTTGGATGCCTTACAGCCTTTAAATTTACCGGCAACAGGATTAGCAGATTCTCATCTTTCCTGAACTCCTTTGATCTATCCACATGGATCCGGAGACATCTCGAGACGTCAACAGGATGTCTAGCAGGTTCCTCAGAGGAGCTGGTAGATGTCGACAGAACCGGAAGGAATATCACCTGGTTGATATTCTGGAAGGAACTTTAGGCCTAAAATATGGAAGGAATCTAAGAAGGACCCGGTCATGTAAGAAAATGGTATAGGGCTCATGTGCTTAGAGAGCTTGAAGCTCAGAGACCCTCTTGGCCAAAGTAACTGCTATGAGAAACACAAACTTCCAAGTGACAAACTTGATGTCCACCTCCTCTAACGGTTCAAAGGGGGGAGATGCTAACCCCCTGAGAACCACTATTAACTACTGAAATACTTGAAAGTGGATTGCAGATAAGTGGGAAAGGTACAACTCTGCGTAATCCAGAAACACCCCGATCTCTGACAGGAGGGGAAGTGATCTCGTGCCTCCCTGCTTGTTGATGTAAAGTACCGCAGTCATATTGTCTGACTGGACTTTCACCGCTTTGCCCCGGATCTGGGGGGCTAAGTAAAGGAGGGCTAGCCGGATAGCTTGAATCTCGCGGAGATTGGATGAAAGAAGCCACTCCTGAGGAAACCAGGTCCCCTGAACTGGAGTGTCGTTTAGGTGATCGCCCCAGCCTACTTGGGACGCATCCGTAGTCAATATGACCCAGACTGGCTGGGTCATAGACTTCCCGTCTAAAAGATGGCACCACCATCTGAGGGAATACCGAGTTCGCCAAGACAGGGAGTTTAGCCCGGCAGAGCTGCCATTCCATTTGGAGAGGACCTTCGTCTGTAGAGGGCAGAGGTGCCAAAGAGCACAAGGGACTGCTTCTGCAGATGCTGACATGAGCCCCAACATCTTCATGAGTCCGGATTGGGACTCGCCAGGGAACGGAAAGGAACTTGCCGTGTTCTGCATCCGGGATCTTCTTTCTGGAGTCATCTGGAGCGACATCCCAGTGGAGTGGATTATTGAGCCTAGATATCTTACTGAAGTCGGGCTCACGTTTGACTTCTGCCAGCTGATGATCAAACCTAGGCGGAACAGAAAGGAGATTGTTACCTGAAGAAGTTGAGTTAGGACCGCTAGAGCAGAGGCTTTCAAAAGCCAGTCATCCAGAAAAGGAATGATGGTCAGTCCTTGAAGTCTCAAAGCCGCCACCACAGAAACCACCAACTTGGTAAAAGTGAGGGGCAGAAGAAATGCCAAAGGGAAGGGCAACAAACAGAAGATGCCTGACGACACCGGACACCTGGACCGCGATCCTGAGATACTTCCTGGAAGCAGGATGGATCGGGATGTGCAGATATGCATCCTTGAGGTCCAGAGTTGCCATCACGTCTCCAGGATTGAGGACGTGAACTACTGACCTGATGGTTTCTATACGAAACTTCACCTTCCTTATAAACTGATTGAAATACCTCAGATCGATAATCATCTGGAGATCTCCTGAAGCCTTGGGAACCAGAAAAACTAGTGAATAGATCCCTAGGCGCCGTTCTCCTGCCGGAACCTCCTGGAGCCCCCTTGCAAATGTAGGCCTCCAGGATCGTCTGCCTGGCAGCTTGTAGAAGGTTGGTCTTGACAAACCTGTCCGGAGGAATAGAGGTGAGGTTGACTAAATAACCCTCAGAAATAATGTTCAGGACCCAGGGATCCGAGATCTCTCGGATTCACTCTTCTCAGAAGTGGGAGAGACGACCCCGACGGGTACATGAAGCATAGGAGTGGGGAAGCTTACTGGCAGGACGGCAGAAGTAACGGGAATTAACCAAGTGCCTCAAAGAGGCCCGTAGTCAGGAGGTGGATTTTCCATATTTGGCTCCTCCACGAGAGCGCCTCAAACCTCTTCACTGCGCTCTCCAGTCACTTCGAGACCTTGCTTGCTGGCCAGACCTACCACCGCGGTCTTGTCTGCCCTGCCCTCGAAAGGACTGCTGGGGAAGGCTCTTCACCTTCTTGGATGAAAGGCCCTCCATGATTTTATCCAGCTCTGAACCGAACAAACGGTTGGGCTCGAATGGAAGGCCACATAAGCTGTATTTTGAGGAATTGTCAGCGACCCAAGGCTTAAGCCAAAAAGGCCTATGGGCCGCCGACCCCAGGGCCATGTATTTGGCCGCTAGCTTCAACTGGAGCTGTGCGGTATCGCACAAGAAGTCCGTAGCCAGTTTGATGGTCTTGAAGGCAGCCAGTATGTCGTCCTCGGAAACCCTCTGGTCCACGTCAACTTGAATTTGATTCAGGCGAGACCGGAGGAACGTAGAGACCTCAGAAGCCGCTATGGCTGTGGAAGCGGAAGCCGCAGCTGCCGCATGACCCCGTTTTAGTGTGCACTCTGCTCTCCTGTCAAGGGGGTCCTGCAGGCTAGACCCATCGTCTGCAGGAACCAGAGTGCGCTTGGACAACTTGGCAATAGCCATGTCCACCTTGGGAATGGATCCCCATGAATCCACCAAGGGTTTAGCCATCAGGAACATGGATTTAAACTTCTTTGTTAAAACCAGACCCTTTCCAGGTTTTTCCCACTCTATAAACATAACAGAGAGGATGGTCTCATCCGCTTTGAAGACACGAGGTGCCCGACTAGCGGGATCGGAAGGCTCCCCACGGTCAACATCATGGTCTACTGACCTGATGGACTTGAGCAATTTCTGTGTCTTTTCAGGGGGGAAAAAAACACGACGTCAGCTCATCCTCATCCAAGGAGGAAGAAACTAAGGGGACCAAGAAGATCTCTCTACTGGGACAGAGGTCTCCATAGGGGCCTGGGCAGGCATAGGAAGCCTTTTTATCCAGCAGGCCTATGACTCCCTTAATAGAGCCATTGATACATATCCTGCAACGTAGGTTTACTAGAGGGCAGAACCCTCTAACTGCAGCTGTAACATCTGGAGTAGGTTAAGTCAACGGAACCAGGGATTCCCAACTAGTCTCCCAAGCTGGTACTTGCCCAGCCTTAAGCTGTTTACCTTTTACAATCTCACAAGTGCAGGTATGATCAGCTTAGAATAACCGTTGACCGCTGCAGTGGTAGCAGGATAGATTCTTCCTCTTGGAATCCACTTTCCTGCCTTCCAAATCCCGCGGAGAAGACATCACTGTGGGAAAAAAGGGACAAATAAAACATTTGTAAACCACCTATCTCTGCAGGAAAGGTAGAAAAACAGACCAGAGGCAGCTGAGGACCGGAGGAAAAAAACACCACAAGTGGAACAACACCAACTTTAGGACTCTGGGAGCGAGCTGAAAAAGCATATGCAGCCAGAGACCGAACTGGAGCACACTGCTTCCTTAAATAGGGGAAGGGGAGGGATAGCCAATCCACCCTCCCCACAGTAAATCCTCCACAGGAAGAAGCATAAGAAAAAAATACTTAAAATTTTTACATGAAAACACGAAAAAAATCGCGCCCATGAAAAAATCGCGTCCAGATTACTCAGAAGTGACACAAAGGAGAATCCCCGCGTCACCTCCAGGAGATGGCGGCGCCCAGGCACCGAGAATCCTGGACCGAGGCCGCTGCCAAAATACCCCAGCCAGGCCCAACTGCGCGGGGCCGGCAGCAGATAAGCTGCCGGCCAAACTGACAAGGTACCTAGGAAAGGGCAACGCCGTTACCCAAACGAAAAGAAGGCTCCCCGCACTTTCCATAAGAAAGGGGGGAACAAACCGCCTAGTCCACCTGTCCGGGAGGACAGAAAAAACTGTGGGCTGGGGGTTGACTCCCTCCTTTTAAGGGAATACTTAATTGCTAAATTGAGTTATTAGTCTTGGGCTCATTAAACATTCTGCCGGTCCTACCAGTCCACGGGGGGGGAGGAGATAACACCATCTGTGCTGCTGGTAGGACGTAAGGGAATATGATTTCAGTAGGGGAGGAAGGCCGCCGGCTCCTGTTAGAAATTGCGATTTTCCCACATGGTTGCTAGGAGATGATCGGGATGGGGACCCATAGTTAACATAGTTAACATAGTTATTAAGGAAAAATAATAGCATTCTGAATAAAGAATGCTAAGCAAAAAGGGTAATAGAGGGTTAAAAAAATAAAAATGAACTTGTCTCCTCCAATTGATCACGTAGCTGCCAGTCTCCTGTTCTGTCTTCAGCTGGGGGGGGGGGGGTGTAAAGGACCTTCGGTGACATCACTGGGTCACATGGTCCAGTCGCCTGCTTCCATGATTGGACCATGTGACCCAGTGACATCACGGAAGGTCCTTTACCTCCCCGCCCCCTGTCCTGCTGTAGACAGAACAGGAGACCGGCAGCTACGCGATCAATTGGAGGAGGTAAGTTAATTTTTTTTATTATTATTTTTAACTCTCTATTGCCCTTTTTACTTAGCATTCTGTATTTAGAATGCTATTATTTTTCCCTTATAACTATGTTATAAGGAAAAATATACAGAATACTCAACCCGAAACCGGACTTTAGTGATGAAGTCCGGCTTCGGGTCTGGGTACCAAACATGGCGTTTTTTTTTTTTTTTTTCTCACACGCGTGGAAAAATCGCGCATTTTCCCGCAACGCACCCGCCTCTTATCCGGGCGTCTAACATGACGCCCGTGTGAAAGAGGCCTTATACTCTCAATCTATTCAGTGCATTTGGAGCTCTGTAACATTGTTCTGACTTTTAAACTTTAATTCATTTTATTCTTTTTTTTTTTTTTTCCTCAGATCTACCAGAAGATCCCCCTGACTGACCCCTCTTGTGAATGCACACAGAACATAGTCTTAACTATCCAGAAACTGATTCTCTCCAGTGGCCCCCTGGTGCACCGCTACAGCTTCTCCCCTCTTTCCCTGTCATGTGCACTACTTATGGCCACCCTCAGCTGGCAGTACCTGATGATGGTCCAAGCTTAGGAGGAAATGCACACAGGCTAGTGACCCGGGACAGAATACCTACATCATCAATACACCCTCTCCATGTGATTGTGAACAGTAACCTGCCTCCCTTCTCGTCTCAGACAATTATGGGACACGATATTTCAGTTCGGTCATGACTCAAAACGCACATTCAAACTTTCTCCAACGATGATCCAGAAGTGCTGAATGCCTATGGAGAAAAACTTGCATGCCTCAAGACTTCTTTCATTACAAATTTATGGTGACCACTTATAACTCTGCCCTTCGCCTTGCCAAG
Organism: Bufotes viridis; assembly: GCA_033119425.1. Taxonomy (NCBI): domain Eukaryota; kingdom Metazoa; phylum Chordata; class Amphibia; order Anura; family Bufonidae; genus Bufotes; species Bufotes viridis. The sequence goes on from CM065592.1 coordinate 28,015,247, forward strand.
CAGACCTACTTCATGACCCTGTTCTCCTCACTATCCAATATTCCAAAAAAGCTCAGGCACATTTCACTTCCTATTTAGTCCAAAATCGTTTGCCATTATCATGATTTGCAGATCTGATTGGTGTTTAACAACTTCACTCTGTCATTTGATGAGCATATTTTTTTAAAACATGGAGATGCCGGGGATTGAACCCGGGACCTCATACATGCGAAGCATGCGCTCTACCACTGAGCTACATCCCCTGGTGATTTCCTGCAGAAGTGGTAGCTGCAAATACAGTGAAGGAGTTTAAGCATGCATGGGATAGGCATAAGGCCATCCTTCATATAAGATAGGGCCTGGGGCTATTCATAGTATTCAGCATATTGGGCAGACTAGATGGGCCAAATGGTTCTTATCTGCCGACACATTCTATGTTTCTATGTAAAATGCAGGCGTCTGGTACAGACCTCTGTGCTGATGATTTAGCCAACCGCTTCAAAGAGAAAATTGAAAATATACGGTAGGAAATCATCTCCCATCCTCTAAGTGTCCTTGATCACTTTCCCACCCACATCTCCCCTGGCTCACGCTCCACATTTGACCCAGTGACAGAAGAAGTCTGCAGGCTCCTCTTTTCCCATTCTACCACATTGAATTGTGAACCTGTTCCCTCAAACCTCCTTTGATCTTCAATCTCTCTCTCTTCTGGTAAAGTGACCAATGACCTCCTGACGGCTAAATGTAACTACTCTTTACTAATTCTACTCTATCTCTACTGCATTTGACACTGTAGTCCACTATCTCCTCCTCACCATGCTCCAAACTATCGGCCTTAAGGACACCATTCTCTCTTGGGTTTTCTTCCTACCTTTCTGCTCTGGCCACTCGTTCAGCATCTCATTCACTGGCTCTACCTCCTCTCCCTCGTGCTGTTGGGGTTCCTCAGGGTTCAGTCCTAGGTCGTCTCCTATTCTCTGTAGAGAGCCCCTTTTGGACAGACTATTAGCAGATTTGGTTTTCAGTACCATCTCTATGCCGATGACACCCAACTATATACCTCTTTCTGTGACCTCACCCCTGCTGTACTGCAGAACACCAGTGACCGCTGTCTCTAATATCATATCCTCTCTCTATCTAAAACTGAATCTTTCCAAAACTGAACTTCTGGTGTTTCCTCCATCTACTAACCTGCCTAAACCTGATATCTACCTCTCAGTGTGTGGCACTATCATCACATCTAGGCAGCATGCTCTCTGTCTCGGTGTGATGTTTGACACTGATCTTTCCTTCAACTCCAATATTCAATCTCTTGAATCCGCCTCTTTCTTACTGTGGAAACAATAAAAGTTCTTGTCTTTGCCCTGATCCATTTCTGCCTGATTACTGTAACTCATTACTAATTGGTCTCCCCCTCTCCAATCCACCCTGAACCCAGCCACCAGGGCTCATCTGTCTAATCGCCTCCAGCCTGTGCCAGTCATTGCACTGGTTACCCATACAGTATAGAATCCAATTTACACTGCTCACTGACACCCACAAAGCTCTGCACCCCCCCCCTCCCCCCCCTAAATTTCTTTCCTCATCTGTCTACCATCCTAACCGTGCCCTGCTTTCAGCCAATGACTTGACTGGCATCCACCATGATCCGAACCTCTCACTTGCATCTCCAAGACTTCTCTGACCTACCCTAAGCAATTGGGTAAATTCACAACATTTACTTTTAGGCACTCTATAAAAATACATCTTTTCAGGTAAGCCTATCACATCCCCTGATCTAACTCTCCTCCACTCCACTCCCCCTTCGGATTCATTCTTCTGAACCTGGTCCATCGTCAGTTATCCACCCCATGAATTGAGGCACTACAGCTATCAGCTGGTGATGGCTCATGCAGCTTTATATCTACTCCCCTATTGTGTTAAGATGGCCAAACCATTGTACAAAACAAGCATCTTACATGTCAACCCTGTCTCCTCATAAAATGAACGTTCTTGTGAGCAGGGCCCTCATTCCTCTTGTTTGTTGGTTGACATGTTTGCTGCTATGTTATTTTATGACTCTGTTTGAACTTGAACCTTCTGATTGTAAAGCGCTACGGAATATGTTGCTGCTATATAAATAAAGATTATTATTTATCAGGCGTTGTTTTACTTGGACTGATCCCTGAGGACTTAATCGGTGCCGGGATAAACAATCAGAAGTTTTAGCTGATGGTTGGGAGTAGAAGAGTGTCCATGATCAATATGGTAGCCAGACCAAGGGCGTAACTACCATAGTGGCAGACCATGCGACTGCTCTGGGCCCAGGGCAAGAGGGGGCCCAGTCTTGGGATCATCTCCTCTTCTACTGGAGGTGAAAACTTGGTCAGGACTCTATAAAGGAACAACTTTGAGAAAATGAGGCGGTGGATAAATGGCCCAAGGGTCATTGAAAGCGGATTAGGCAGAAACTCTTCTGTCCTGTGTGGGGGGCCTGGTTTGATCCTTGCTATCGAGCCCTTACTTCTCTGTACGCCACTGAACCAGACCTAAGTACAATGCATTCGTAAAGTCTTTTCCCATTTTGTTAATGCAAGATTTTAGTTTTTTCCTTTTCAATAAACATTCTGTTTTCACTTTGTCAATATGAAGCATTCAGTGCATATTGATGGGGAAATTTTAGAATTTTATTTTAGCACAAAGATACAACATAAAAAAGTGAAAGGGTCTGAAGACTTTCTGAATGCACTGTATCTGCTGGAGTACATATGGATGCTCTGTCATCTTCTGTACTGGAATATAATAGGTTAGATTGGATCAGGCACAGGTCACCAGTTGTTCTACAGCTTCAATGTCTTCATTGCCACAAGTCATCTGTCCCTAAAGCTGTATGAGGAAAATACAGTCCAATGGGGCACTATGAGGGAAGCAGTTCTCCATCTGAGCCCCTGGAGACATAGCCTAATGAATGTGATAAATAACATGGATTTGAGGTCTCTAATTGGTTAACTACAACTCTCAGCATGATTTGAGAGTTTTAGTTTCCCAGTTGGTGGATACCACTGGTCCAAAATGGGTCAGGATTTCATGATCTGAGTACATGGAACTTGGACATCTGTCTGTAGATCTAGACAACTATAGAGGTTACATGGACAGGTCAGACTATATTCCCTGCTGATGTTTTTGTTTCCTTTACGATGGGCAGGACATGGCTGCCCATTTGTCAACTCTGGCAAAAGCCGGAGTGGGCCGACTGCCCCGGGATGCCGCTAGGCCAAAACACCTGGAGCTTGAGCCCTGTTTATTTTTTTTTGCTCAGGGCCCAAAATAGTAGCTTTTTAAAACTTTTTTTTACTTTTAATTAGTACTGCAATGTATAGAAGATTTGTTATTTTCTTATGGAACACTGCCACCTGCAGGCCTCCATAAGATCTACAGCTGTAATAGCATGGGACTCTTCAGAGAGACCCAGGCTATTCACAGGAATGAATAGCTTCCCCGTACTGAGCTCAAACCCTGGAAGAGCAGCGCTTCCAAGGAAAGCTGCTTCAGATGCTGCGATGACAGTTGACCACTAAATAAATTTAAAACGGCCAAAACACCGCACTTCCGCTATACATGTACGACATCGGTGGTAAAAGGGTTAAAATAAGCCAGCACAAACTTGGCTCCAAAGTCCCCATAGCAAGATTTGCCAGCTACAGATGCTCTGCACATAGTTGGTAGTGCGACGCCCGGCCGGCTGCCAGGGGGGTCCTTCCCTAGTGTCTGTTTTGTTGTGACGCCAGTTGCATTGGAGCAAAAAGGGACAGAGTCCCTTTAAATAGATGGTGTAGGGGGTACTCAGGTGTAGGAATGCCAGAGTGGTGTGAGGGCAGCCTGTAATGTCCCTGTAGATGTGGCTGTGCACATGTCACGGTGCTCCTACCTGGATACCGCTGAAACCCCAGACGTGGCCGTGCAAAGCAGAGCAACGGATAGGATGAATGATTGATGAAGAGAGTGAAGAAATAAATTGAGTTCAGACTTTGTATATAGTTGATAACAGCTTCACTTGAATAAACTTGCATCAGAAAACAATCTTCCAACTTTCTCTTGGTTACCAGCAGGCTTTGGCATAAATTCTGGCAAGCAAACACACACTGCACTGCTACATCTGTTGCTTCCTAGCTCTGCTGTGCTATCAGGATTAAATAGAAACTTTTCCTTTTCTGCTGTACTTATCTTTCTGTAGTCTGACTCTGTCTTTATCCGTATCTCTATCTTTTTGTTTATCCAAGGGACTTTACTCCTGGCCTAGAGGCTTTCAACTTTTTCCTCTTGTTCCAGCAGAGTTGAAGGTACTCTGGCTGGCTCTAGCAGGACTCGTCCAGCAGGGATGAGGGCCTGCTGCCTTCCCCTCCGAGGGGGTACTCTGCACTGCACTCTCCACTAACACTGAACTCCTCCCTCTCTAGAGAGGGCTAGAATGGAAAGAAGGATTCCATTCTATGCAAACTAGCTCTGCCAAGCTGCTGCCACCTGCTGGTGAACCAGGCACACCACATGTTAACATAACATCTGTAAGGAAATGGGAAATGCACAGTGTTTGAACCTGGAATAAATACACATGATGACATTATATTAACCATTATATTACAGTAGCTACAGGAGGTGTCCATGTTGGTCAGTGGTTGAAGAGGTGGGGCTCAGGCAGTGCTTCTATGCTGAGCTGAGGAGGAGATTGCCTCTGTTGTAGGCATATGTAGAATTACCGCCATGGATATAACGGCGTAGGTCAAATAATCCGATGCGTCATCCCAGATGCTTTTAGGTGTAACTATGCTGTATTTTTAGGCGTACAGTGCAGTCTATGATCTTTAATTTCATTAGCGTTGATAGCTTTTTGTACATGTTGGTGAAAGGCAATGAGACTTGTCATGTCGAAACTCATATTTATAGTCCAGGGAAACAGGCAATAGTCAAGACTTATAGCCAACTCAGGTATTCGTAAAGCCGAGGATTGATGTCGGGAGTTTATCTGAACGTTTTTAGGAACATTTTATATGACTTTCTTCCTGCGCAGTTTTCTGAGGGACGCCACTAATTCTGGAGGTGACTGTAAATATCTGTAATCAAGTGCTGAATTCTCCATCATATCCACTACAATGTTGATGGTGCCGTGTTGCTTCAGCGCTTACTTCCGGTAACAGAGCTGATGCAGGTTGCTGGACCCCCACCAATCAGCTGTCCCATAAATAGGCCATCACACAGCCCCTTTAACACCAAAAAAAAAGATCCTTGTATGAACAGATTCTAATATCTACATGTCTAGAAACACAGTGGTGAGTTATTACCCATAAATAACCTGATCGGACAGTCACAATGCCCCCGATACCTTCTCCTGATGATCTTTACGAGGAATAGGATTCCCATTCTCTACACAAAACATTTACCCTTACCAAAAGCAAGGCCTGTCGTAGGAGCCTGGAACGTCCAGCACCACGGGTTATTCTAGCACAGGGCTGGCCAACCTGCGGCCCTCCAGCTGTTGCAAAACTACAACTCCCACCATCCCCTGCTGTAGGCAGACTGGGCATGCTGGGAGTTGTAGTTTTGCAACAGCTGGAGAGCCGCAGGTTGGCCATCCCTGTTCTAGCAGATGGCATTTAATCCTTCAACACCAATGTAGTCAGGCCATTTCTATGATGAGGCCTGGATATCAGGAGGAAAATCTTCAGTCCAGGCCCCAACACTACGTGAACTGCCATATTTTACACATCAGATAACAGTGATCTGAACCCACCGTTCAGAATTCAACTTTCATCTAATATATAAAAAATTGTGGATTTGAATGATGTTCTTCTAATGTATAAAAATGGTGAATTCTGATAACTTTTGTGTGTAAAAATTGAGAGTTCTTCTGAACGAGCCATTTTTACATGTTAAGTTATATTGTTCAACTGATTGGCAGATGCATTTTAGGGACAGTGATATATGACCAGCTGTGATTGGTTGTGTAAGTCTCAATGTCATTAGTGGGAGGAGCCTGCAGTATTATATATGCTCGGTTTTCCTTCCTTTGGGGGATATCTGGCTTTCACTGTGTTGTAGACCCATAACTGGGGCTCCACATTTATTTTGCATATTCCTGTTTCCCAGGGAGCTTTGCACTTCGGATTGTGTGATAGTGTTGAGACTCTTAAGTGAGGCTCTGCGGTGTTTTTGTAGCTGGTCTCCCTGAGATCAGCTGTGGTTGTGTTTGCATAGTCTCCGAGGCATTGCTCCCGGTTAGCCAGAATCCTACTCCGCACTGATGAGGGGCAACACCCCGAAACAGCTGTCTGTGGATGGATAACTGGCTTAGGTTTCCCCGTCACATCCTTAAAGCTTGTAAAAAAGTGGGATCTTGACATAGGGGCCACTTAATATGGTGGATTTGGTGATCTCTGTAATGGAGACACCCCTTTGCTCGGTTTTCCTTCCTTTGAGGGATATCTGGCTTTCATTGTGTTGTAGACCCATAACTGGGGCTCCACATTTATTTTGCATATTCCTGTTTCCCAGGGAGCTTTGCACTTCGGATTGCTGTGTTGAGACTCTTAGGTGAGGCTCCGCGGTGTTTTTTGTAGTTGGTCTCCCTGAGATCAGCTATTGTTATAAATGGAGAGGGATGATCCAGCTGCTCATTGACACAGTCAGCTTCCGACTATAACATTTACTACAAGTGATTATCTACTACTGGCAAAACACAAAAATGGGTTTCTTTGGCAAAACAATTAATTATTTCCTATTGTAGGATACCCGATTCAACCACGATGTGCCGGTGACTGGTGGAAAAGGCAATGACCTGAAGGAATGGGATGAAGGAGTAGACTCCTTTGAACAGATTACCGAGTCAGCATGTCTGATCATGTCATTGCCTGACAAAGATGATACGGATGTGAAAAGTGATAAATGTTTTCATGCGATTTACTGCAATGGGCCTGTTACAAAGCTAATGCTATCGTGTGGTGGGTCCAGAACAGAGTCAATGGTTTACTATTAATTGCCTGTCCTGATGGACTAAAGGAATCATCCCAGGGATTGTTGTGTTATGTATTGTGATGAAAATATGGACAACACGACAGGATGCACCAATGAAACGGCGAAGAAGAGAAAAAAAGACTGACAGTGTGTTCGCAAAAAAAAAAAAAAGAAACATATCAAAGAGGAACTTTTAGGGGGTGATTTATAAAGACTGGTGCAAAGGAAAACTGCATTAGTTTTCCATAGCAACCAATTAGATTTCACTTTTCATTTTCAGAGATCCTGGGAAAATGAAAGGATCAATATGATTGGTTGTTATGGGCAAGTAAACCACTTTTCATTTTCACCAGTTTTGATAAATCTTCCCTGTGGTTCTTAGTATATATTTTGAAGTGTCATGACATTTTTTATTAGTTCTTAGGATGGTGCAAACAGTAATTTGGTGCAAATACTTAATAAATAGAGTAAACACCATGTGCACCAGCCAATACTAGGCATGACTGTGATGGCTTCTAAGTACCCACAGCTTAAACGATTGTTGATTGGCTGAGCTGCAGCCTTTCAACAAGCTTTATTTTAATTCCGAACAACGAACACAGACTTTCACGCCAATGTCTGTGTTCTGGTACCCAGACACCGCAATGTTCGATACGAACCCGAACAGAGCGCTCCGGGTTCGCTCATCCCTATTTGCTATCTCTTGCCCAATGTCCTGCTTTCCACATGTAACAACTTCCATTATTCCTTCTTAGGCAATAGAAATGTAGCCATGGACTGCGCTAGGATTGCAGCTTATCTTTGGACACTTTGCTGCCTTTCACAAACAGAAATGATAAAAGACTAACAATTTCTTCAAAGCCCTGCTGTTCTGCATCACAAACTGATAGAAGGTCAACATATTACAGCAGATCATACATTATCTAATAAACTACTGGTCGTGTCTTCAGTGTCCTCCCTGCTACTGGAACAAGGGCCGTGTCATACAGGGAAGTAATTTTACATATAATCCCACCTCTCGTCACGCTTCAGTGTGGGAGGAAAACACCACACCGAGCTTAAGAAGGAAGGGGGCAACAGGTAATCAGGCCTGAGAACTAGGGAAGGAAGAGGGACACCTCCTAGTAAAACCCTAACCAAAATCCTGACTGACTACCAGTATGAACAGACCCCAGAGGTAGGTGTGTTCATACACGGGAAAACCTAAAGTCCTATCTAGCCCTATAGGACCCTGGTACTAATGGCAGGGACGAGACTACCTGTTCCTCCAAAAGGAAGGACGAACAGGAGCCTCCTCCAGGCCTAATACAAACAATAAGGAAATGCAACACACAGAACCCAAACACAATACAAAAAGTGAAAGGAAAAATTTCAAAGGAGCAATGGAAGCACCAGGAACTCCGCCAGGATCCACACACCAGCTAGCCACAACTGAAACTGAAGCTATAAACCGCACAGCATAGTGGGAGAAGCAACTATAAATAAGAAAGGTTAAATGACCATATTAGCAACACCTGAGGCAAGGGGTGTGGCCATTACCAGAAACAACACAGACGCCTATTGATCCACAAGGAAAACCTGTCAGATCAAACGTGTCGCCAGTCTTTCCGATCTCCTGCCACCTATCGCGGGAACGTTCGTGACAGTACCCCCCTTCTACGGATGACCTACGGGCACCCAGGACCGACCTTATCCGGGTGAGACCTGTGAAAAGCTTTCACCAAATGACTGGCATTCACATCGGATGTCGGTACCCACATCCTCTGCTCTGGTCCATAACCCTTCCAGTGAACAAGATACTGAAGAGATCTACGGAGAACTCGAGAGTCAATTATCTTGGCCATCTGAAATGCCAAACTACCGTCCACTATGACAGAAGTGGGTGGAAAGGAAGACGGCTCCAAAGGTTTAACATATCTTTTCAACAAAGATTTATGAAACACATTATGAATTTTCAGGGCCTGAGGAAGTTCAAGATAAAAAGCTACAGGATTAATAATGGCATTGATCTTATATGGACCAGTAAACCTTGGGCACAACTTCCAAGAAGGTACCTTCAACTTAATGTTTCTTGTGGACAGCCACACAGAATCACCCACTCTTAGGTCCAGACCATTCATACATTTCCTGTCAGCCACACGTTTATACTTGCCCGTTTATACTTGTTTATAGTTGCCCATATTCATCAAGTTATTTAGAATTTTCCGCCATATAGATGACAATGATGCTGGAAAACGTTCCTCCTCAGGGATATCACCAGAAAATGTGGCAAACTGCGGGTGAAACCCATATGTCCCCAAAAACGGTGACTTACGAGTGGACTTCTGTCTACGATTGTTTATGGCAAACTTTGCTAAAGATAAAAACGAAGACCACTTCTCCCGGTTCTCAGAGACAAAACATCTCAAGTAACCCTCCAGACTTTAATTAGTGCGTTCCATCTGTCCGTTCGACTGAGGATGAAAAGCTGAAAAAAAGGACAGTTGTACCCCCAGTCGAGTGCAGACTTAGTCTGTCAAAGATTGTCAAAAGATCTTATAATAACAGCTTTCATTAATGTCCCCTGTCGCTTTCCACTGCTCCCTTAAAAGAATGTTGCTATGGCTTGTTAGTCTCTGGCTAAGAAGACAGGAAGACGGAGGGGCGGTCCTTCACACTGCATGCCTGCATTAGGCCTCAGAGTGAGGAGGCGTGTCTCTCAGTAATCCAATCTGATTGGCTGGCAGGGAGCTGCTGTCTACCGCCAGTGTGTATGGGAAGTGAGGGAAAGCAGATTTGGCCTCAGAGAACTGGCAGAGGAGCCATCTTGAGAAGGTCCTCATATTGTAAATGTTTAAACAGCTGTGACTAAGGGAAAAACTCAAGGAAAACAGTAGTATGTGAAGAAACTAAAGATTGCTTTATGCATAATGCTGCTGCAGCAGTAACATATGCTAAAATAGATTTTTTGATTAAAACATGACAGTTACCCTTTAACTTCAAAGGAGCAATGGAAGCACCAGGAACTCCGTCGGGATCCACACACCAGCAATCCATAACTGAAACTGAAGCTATAAACTGCACAGCATTGTGCGAGAAGCAACTATAAATAATGATTAGAAAGGTTAAATGACCACATTAACAACACCTGAGGCAAGGGGTGTGGCCATTATCAGAAACAACACAGACGCCTAATGATTCACAAGGAAACCTGTCAGATCAAACCACGTGTTGCCAGTCTCAACGATCTCCTGCCACCTGTCGCCGAACGTTGGTGACACTAGATTGTTTCAAAAACAAAACATAAATTACTAAACTTCACAAGACCTTCTGTCCTGATCTTCAGGCTGGAGCAGGGCACCTAAAAAAGAATCCGGGCCCCTGGAATAATCTGCAAGACGAGGGGGATGAGGAGGGAAGAGAAAACTGAGAGAGCAGGACCAGGAGTAAAAAGAGTAGTAGAGGGAGGGGAAAAGGAAGTATGGGGTAGGAAGCAAGGCAGAAAAATGAGTGTGGGGGACAGAGAAGAAAACCTGGGCCCTGCTCTCAGATTGAGATGGGGTGGGAGAGTGGAAATGTCGATGGGACCGAGAAGAGGTGGGGGATAGGAGTGGGATGGGGATGGTAGTGAGAAGTAGGATGGTGGAGGCATGGGGGATGGGTTTGGGGGCAAGTCACATGAAATCCCTGATGGTCCGGATCACTGCCGCCCAGCAGTCAGGACTTACAGTTCTTGCTCCAGCAATAGAAGTAGAGTTTGAATGAACCGACTAATAGGACTAAGGTTCTTTGGCTGCTCCGCCCCTCCACCCGCTGGATGTGAGCAAGAAGCTCCTCCCTAGTCAGAGTGATTTCTTCATCCAACCTAAGCAAGCACTCCTGAACGATGCCTGCTAGATCCTCCGACTCTGATAGTCGTCTCCTACAGACTCCTGAAAAGGCTGAGGATATGTATCCCCTTGTTGTTTCAGTAGGAGGTGACCAAGCAGGTAGGGGATCCTCTCTGTTCTGAGCTGGTTCCTGAAAGACAGAGGGCCCCGTAATTGCCTCCATTTCAGGCTGGGATGGGGCCTCCCTCTGCTGAGCCTTCTTGGTGCTTGTATATGTTCTACAAAGGAAATAAACTAAGTCAAATTGGTCATGTGGCCAGATTCATACTTAATCACACCCAACTATAAATAACTGCGTATTTATTATAAGTCTATAAATTACTCAGATTATGTTTAAATATCTACATGTGAGTATTAGAATTGGCCCTTGAATAGGCTGGAGCGGAACATATGCTTAAGAGAAGGCAAAACAGAAATGTATATAGTGTGGTGTCATTAAACCTCCACCACACTATCAGAGATCAGACCGCATCATCATATGATTTAGGGCAGAAAACTAATATTTCTTACAATCACCAAGCACAATTAAGTTTTGTAACAGACATGTATTGCATAAACTACACACCTTTCATGTGCAAGGCTCAAACACAATTTTTTTTATTGAGTTGCCTAACTTTGCCCTGTTGAACAAGCGTACTCCCAAATAAAATAACTAACGCTACTGGATGGTATGACGCTTTGGCTGCAGATCCAAAAAGAGATGGCTGGAAACATTCAAATGTTTGGCCATTTTGAGAAACAGGATTCAAAGCTAATGTTTACTGCCACCCATGGGAGCTATCCAGTGCTGAAGAGGGCACTTGAAATAGATTATCCTCGGGCAGAAGGAAATTTGGTATATACAGCGTCACTGTTTTTGTTTCTGCAAATTTCTATTGTGATTTACCTATTTTTAAATCTAGTGTACATTATATATCCATTAACCCCTTCCCGACCAGCGGCGTGCTAGTACGGCACTGGCCGGGTCTTTAAAGATGGCGCCCGCTCCTGGGAGGAGCAGGCGCCATAGCGGCGAGGTGCCTGCTGTTTCTTATAACAGACATCCTCGGCTAATGTCCACAGCTGGCGGTAATGCCGGCTGCGGATATTTAACACTTCAGATGTCGTGGTCAATCTTGACCACGGCACCGGAGCGTGCAAAACACCGGAAGCACAAGCTTCCGGTGATGCTCCGGCTCCCTCATGTGGCAATCAGAAGAGCCAGAGCGTGTCTGCAGCAGCCCCTGTCTTTATGAATGACAAGAGGCTGCTCCATAGTATTTCCTATGGAGCCCTTGCCTGTAATAGCAAAAATGCATTGGGGTCTATCAGAATAGCAATCTAATTATTGCTTGTTATAGTTCCCTATGGGAACTATAAATAAATAAAGTAAAAAAATACATAAAAATGTAAATCACCCCCTTTCCCCAAAATAAAAATAAAAGAACAAAAAAAATGTAAAAAAATACACATCATGGGTATCGCCTTGTGCGAAAACGCTCATAGTATAAAAATATCTTCCCCAAACAGCGAAACAGAAAAAAAATCATCAAAATGGCCAATTCGCCGTTTTTGGTCGCTTCATTTTGTTCAAAATTTTTTTAATAAAAAGTGATCAAAAAGTCATTCACACCCCAGAATGGTATCGATGAAAAGTACAGATCTGCAAAAAATGAGCTCCTATACAGCTCCATACATGTAATCAGGGCTGTGGAGTCGGTGGATAAATTGTCCGACTCCGACTCCTCAGATTTTGAAACTTCCGACTCCGACTCCTCGACTCTGACTCCTCTGTATTTAATATGCAAATACGAAGCTGTTCCACCAAGTTCTTCTAATCTCTTCTAGCACAGAGAGGTAGTTGAGCAGAAGCTGCTGCCTTCTCCTTTGTGTGCTGATCTTCTGCTGAAGATAGAGCAGTGGGAGGATCCAGGAAGGGGCAGGGGAAGGGGCATTTATTTTAAAACATGATTTTCCTAGTAGAATCCCATAGTCATGTTTAAAATTTAAGCTAACAATCTGAGTTTACATGTTTTATAGCCTTAGCTGAATGATAGCAGTTTTTCAAATGGTTTACAGCTTCAGTCTTGAACTATTGACTATCCATTCCCTTCACTTATACAAGTGTCTCCAGTCCTTAATCAGTTATCAGTGAGAGGCGAGGATAACCATGGGTTCCCTGTAACAGCAGACCACAAGACGATGGAAAGTGTAAGTATTGCCGCTCCTTAAAGGGACACTGACAGGCTGATATTCCAGCTAAAGATATATATATACTGGTATTCATCAGAGAATTAGGAATAAAACTATACTAATGTTACCCCCAGTTAAGCTGAACTTGTGTTTAAAAAACATTTTAATCTGTATGCAAATTCACTATCTTTGTGCCCAGCCGCGCTCGAAGTACAGCTTCCCGGCGCTGTTCCCCTCGTTATTATTCACTGCACTGGCCTTTTTTTTTCTAGCCGAACGCTGAATTCCTGCGCAGGCGCACGTGTAGAGTGCTGGCAGCAGCCTCGTCTGGCTATGCTGAGGCTGTGCCAGCTTTCTCTCTTCCTCCTCGCTACCTAGTCCTGTCTAGTGCTGCCAGTACTCTACATGTGCGCCTGCCCCCTTGGGCACAAAGGTAGAGAATTTGCATATTGATTAAAACGTTTTTAAACACAAGTAAACCTCAACTGGGGGTAACAGTCGTCTAGTTGTATTCCTAATCCTCTGATGAATACCAGCAGATATATCTTTAGCCGGTAAATCAGCCTGTCAGTGTCCCTTTAACTGCATAGTAAAGCATATGAAAAGCTTCTTCACGGTCACTTAACGTCTTTGTTTAGCGGTAACGTGACGCACTGCATGCATTGGCCTTTATTCTTATAGTAGAGAAGTAATTAATTATAACTTTATCTGAATTGGGACATTTAAACTTGCTTTTTTTTTATTCCAATTTTTTTTATTCCAATTTAAATCTAGTAGGAGTCGGAGTCGGTCCATTTTTTGCCGACTCAGACTCCAGGTACCCAAAATTGCCTCCGACTCCGACTCCTCGACTCCGACTCCGACTCCACAGCCCTGCATGTAATTACAAAAAAGTTACAGGGGTCAAAATATGGCGATGAAAAAATAAAGCTAATTTTCAAAATGCAAGAAAAACTATACATATTACCAGATTTGTACTAACCTGTAGAATGAAAGTAACTGGTCAGTTTTATCGCACATTGAACTAGAATGCGCTGTAGCATCCTCTGTGTAAGGCTAGTTTTACACTAGCGGCAGCCTTCTCCGACAGGCTGTTCCGGCGGGTGAACAGCCTGCCGGATCCCTGCTGCCGCTAATGCACGCATGCAGCCGGAAGTCCGCTCCGGCCCCATTAACTATAAAATGGGGGCGGGCCGGAGTTCTGGCGGCAGCACGGCAAGCATGCCGAGAGGGGGCCGGAATAAAACTACGACATGTAGTCGACATGTCGTAGTTTTATTCCGGCCGCCTCTCAGCATGTTTGCCGTGCTGCCACTGGAACTCCAGCCCGTCCCTGTTATAGTCAATGGGGCCGGAGCAGACCTCCGGCGGCATGTGTGCACTAGAGGCAGCACGGATCCGGCAGGCTGTCCACCCGGCGGAACAGCCTGTCGGAGAAGGCTGCCACTAGTGTGAAACTAGCCTTACAAGAGTGCTATCAACTTCACAAACCTTTGAAGCTAAGCAAAGTGATGGAGGAACTGGAGGGCTCGCTCATATCTACAGTATATGGATAAGTAGTGGAGGCTCTGGACCTGCCTGCAGTGGTCGTAGTGTAGTAAAGATTCGGTCTGTCCAATCAGGAGTTGGTATATAGATTAAGACCGGTATTGGTGAATCACTGGATCAATACAAGACTAACAAATATGTAAATGGAAATTGGCAAAATTGGCATTGACATATAGGTTGGCCTTTTATTGATGGGTGCATGGTTGTATTGAAAGTGCATGGTTGTATTCCTTTCCTGACACGGCAATTTTCTGTTTTTGTGTTTTCGTTTTTGCTCCCTGCCATCCCAGAGCCATAACTTATTTTTCCATTCACAAGTTGTATTTTCTAATGCTACCAATATTGCATACGATGTAGTGGGAAGCAGGAAAGAAATTCCAAATGGGATGAGATTGGAAAAAAAAACATAATTCCACCAGTTCATCAGAAAAATGAGCTTTTAAAATTATTCAAATTAACTATTTGAGCAGCAGGAGGCAAGCTTATCTGGTTCAAGTACTGCTCCATAATGCTTCCCCTGTGCTATTTATCACACCTCCCTGCTTTTAGATTGACAGTGCTAGACCGGACTCAGAACGGCAAATATTCAGAACGGCACATGCACAAAACATTTTTAGTTTCATGCCGATGAGCAAAGATGTTGTGCGCACGTGCCGTTCTGGACATGAGTGTGGTCTAGTATTGTCAATCCAAAGGGGGGGGCGTGATGAAAATCAGAGGGGCATTATTATGGAGCACAGAGGACATTGCGAGAGCAGTGGGCAAACCGCATAAGTCTATATTCTAGTGCTCGAATAGTTCATTTGCATAACTTTAAAAGTTCATTTTTCTCCGCAACAATACCACCGACAGTCTAGACATGCATAAGATACAGACATAAGACAGGTATGGTTTTAGTCAGCCTCATCAACTCTAAACTAATTCAGTAAATTTAGAGGTACTTAGAACATGGATGCTGTGCTCTGACCTAGGGACGTTGCTAGGGTCTCAAAAGATCCGGGGCCGAAGTCCCAATGAATAAGGACCAGTTCTCTAAGTCGCCCTACCCCACACACCGCATTCTGCTGTACTTGCTATACAGCAGCACATGCCTGTCACATCCAGAGCCTCCCAGGTCACGTCTCCTCCGATGTAGATTTTCTCTGACATTATCTTCTCCATTCGGTCCGGACAACTTCTCTCAGCCGCGCCTCGTCTCTGCAGAGTGTGACACACGGACATCTTAGCTTCCTACCATTTCTATCATCATCCCCCGACCTGGAGCCCCCCAGTGTTATCCTGCTGCTCGCTGTGCTCCCGAATACCCCCAAATAATATCCTGAAGAAAAATGTGTGCCCCTAAAGTAATAGTGCTCCTCATAGTCCCACCAATAGTAATTATTTTCTAGAATGCCCTAATTAGTAATACTGCCCTCTACAGTGCCCCCAACAGTGATAATGCTCCCCAAGAGTGCCCCCATTAGTATAAGAGCCCTCCAGTATTAATAATACCCTCACAGAGCCCCTAGTAGAAATAAGGCCCCCTATTGTTCCCACAGTGGTAATAAAGCTATCTACAGCCCCCTCAGTAGTAATAAGGCCCCCCCCCCATAGTGCTCTTAGTAGAAATAAGGCAGATCTATAAGTCCCTCCTATAGAGCCCCCAGTAGAAATGAGACGCCTATAATGTCTCCGGGATATATAATACCGCTACAGTGCCCCCAGTTTTATAGTGCCCCCTACTGTTATAATGCTCACCCTGAAGTGCCCCCAGTATTCATAATGCCCCCTTGCAGTGCCCCCTGTAGTTATATTCCTCTCTCCACCATACAGTTCCTTGTAAATAACATCACACCATCTCTCCTGCCCCCTCCAAAATACAGTCCTATGTAAATAACATCCCTCCCTTCAGCCCCTCCAATATATAGTCCCATGTAAATAACACTATTTCCCTCCCTCCTCCATAGAGTCCAATGTAAATAACATCACACCATCCCTCCAGCCCCCTCCACTATACAGTCCCATGTAAATAACATCTCTCTCTATCTACAGCCCCCTTCAAAATACAGTCCCATGTCAATAACATTATTGCCTCCACCAGCAACCTTCAACATACAGTCCCATGTAAATAACATCGCCCCCTTAATATTCAGTCCCGTGTAAATAACATCACTTCCTACCTGAGACCCCTGTAACATTCAGTCCCATGTAAATAACATCACTCCCTCCCACAGCCGCCTTCAACATACAGTCCCATGTAAATAACATAATCCCCTCTCCAGCCCCCTCCAACATACAGTCCCATGTAAATAACATCACCCCCTCCCACAGCCGCCATCAACATACAGTCCCATGTAAATAACATCACTGCCTCCCCCAGCCCCCTCCGATGTACAGTCCCATGTAAATAACATCACTCCCTACCAGTTAAATATCCACAACTCCCAGCATTCCTTTGCCTCTCCCTTCATATACCTCTCCTCATATACAGACATTACCACAGCTTCTTCCTCAGGACTTCTCCTCTTTACTGCCATCCTCTCCTGCACTGGTCACATAATGGTGACATCATCGCAGGTACTTCTCAACCACTGCCTGTTTTACTTGGGCACATGACCTGTCACGTCATCACAGGTCCTTCAGCTCTTCCAGTGCATTAAATTCAATTGTATTGCCGTCCTGAGGACGGCAATACAGTTGTATCTAGCTGGCAGGCAGGACTTTCGGGGCCTGGGACAAAAGATCAGGGGCCCAGGCCCCGAATGTTTTAACCTAGCAACGACCCTGCTCTCAACCCAGAGCGATACCCACTTCAGTCTTAAAGAGGACCTTTCATGGGTCCAGACATTCTGAAATAACTAGCAGGTTATGTAGGACATAGTGCAAGGATGTAATATCGCTTACTAGTTTGTCTGGGCGCCGCTCCGTTCGCCCTCTGAGCCCCCCATTCACTTTTCCTAGCTTACCCTATGGAGAGCCGGTACATCACCGGATCACCATAAAATGCCTTTGCTCTGCGAGATTCAGCGCATGGCAAAGGAGAACATTGGAGCATGAAACAGGGGGGCTGAGTGGTGGAAAATGTGGGTATGTTCGGGTTCAGCTCTAAACTCGGACAACCTCTTTTATTTTCATGTGAGTGATCCCTAAGGGGGATCTTTAATAAGCTGGTCATCTACCTTTAAACCCTTTCCAGCTCTCCTATAACCTTCTTAGAATCTAAAGCCCAAAACTGAGATCAAGATGTGGCCTTACAGTGATTTATAAAAGTTCAGGGATGGCACTGCTGCAGCCGGACACTTCCTCTGCCAGTCAGGGGAATGTCAGCTACAGTAAGCAGGGGACCAGGACCAGGAGAGCAGGACAGACAGGTGCTGGTAGTGGGAGACTCCATTATTAGGGGAACAGATAGGGCAATCTGTCACAAAGACTGGGACTGACGAACGGTGTCTTGTCTTCGTGACACTCGAAGTCAACACATTGCGGATCGGGTTGACAGATTACTGGGAGGGGCTGGAGAAGATCCAGCGGTCATGGTCCATATCAGAACCAATAGCAAAGTTAGAGTTAGGTGGAGAGTCCTTAAAAATGATTTTAGGGATTTAGGTAGAAAGCTCAGGGCAAGGACCTCAAAGGTAGTATTTTCCGAAATACTGCCTGTACCACGAGCCACACAAGGCAGCGGGAGATTAGGGAGGTTAACAAGAACTGGTGTAGGAAGGAGGGGTCCGGGTTCCTGGAGAACTGGACCAACTTCTCTGTCGGCTACAGGCTCTATCGTAAGGACGGGCTGCACCTCAATGGGGAAGGGGAAGCTGTGTTGAGGGAGAAGATGAGTAGAAGGTTGTAGGAGTCTTTAAACTATGAACTGGGGGGGGGGGGGTAATTACATTATAGGATGGGAAGATAGTGCAGATAGAGACCAAGGCTGGATGATAGATATGACTGGGCAGTTAATGTACAGGATGTGTGTGTGTGGACAGTGAGATGAGCGGCCCAGTGTTCATTATGAACTTCTGCAGACAACCCAAACTCTTTTCGGTTACTAGATCAATGCGCCGCCCGGACCTGTGACGTCAAGAAGGAGCGCCCCAGGGCGGAGTACTTACCATGGCAGTCAGGACTTCAGTAGCGTTCTGGCTGCCATGGTAACCGATCGGAGAACCAGCTTACACCGGGGCCCTGATCGGAAATGCGCAGAGCTAAACGTCAGATCCAGCGATGCGCCGAAACGACGTTTAGCTTAATTCCGGATCCGGATTAATGTACTTCAATGGGCATTAATTCCGGATGCGGCGTTATGGCAAGTCTTCCGGATTTTTGGACGGAGACAAATCCACAGCATGCTGCAGTTTTGTCAACGTCCAAGAAATGTTCACATACTGAATGGAAGACGTCCTGATGCATCCTGAACGGATTTCTCTCCATTCAGAATGCATTAGGATAATCCTGATCAGTTTCTTAGTTCCAATAAATTTTATTGAAAAGTTTTATAAAAGGTACATAGACATGAATAAAGTGGGTGCAACCACATCATGTCACAAACAACAACAGACATATCAGGTGCCTTAAGTACAAAAAGTGCAAAAAAGCATCAGACAAAATCACCAGGGCACCCGCTCGGGTGCTGCCAACCTGGTGAGTCAAAAGGCAATTCACAAAGTAGACATTGAATAAACGTAAGATATTGAAATATGTCCATGAGCCCGCTAGAGGTTGCACAGTCTTGGACATGTAGGAGAGGGGAGGGAATGGGAAGGAGGAGGGGGGGGGGAAGAAATAAAGGAAATAAAGGAAGGAAATAAAGTCCCAGATCCATAATACAACAATGTAATGTATAACAATCAGAAAGTCAGGCAAATAAAGCTGGCAGACCTTAAAATTCACTTAAAGTATGCTCACGGGAAGGGGTGATGTATATTTACTCGAAAGCCAGGCTAGCCAACGGTTATGCGAAGCTATTCTATGAAGCATGTCTGTCGCAAAACTAGCTCATGGTGGAGATGAGAGTTAACTATGGTCACTACTTCCTCCGCGGT